>OMOW01066917.1:1580-13058 GCA_900312555.1 Lamprogrammus exutus
AAAAAAAAAAAAAAAAAAAAAAAAAAAAAAAAAAAAAGTAAAATTGATGTTGCTGTTCTCAGCACCAGGAGATCATTCAACAAACTCAGCTTTACTGTTGGTTTTAGTCCTAGTTGTTTGTACTCCCTGCTGGAGCCAGATCCAAATACTTTCTCCTGTATAGGTTTGTATAAAAATAATTTTATGTAGCTAGAGGACAGCATACAGTATGTACCAGTGGGTGTGTGCAAAAAATTGCAACCTGTAGTACCGCTACAATTTTTCAAACAACAACCAATGCTCCCCTCCTCCTCCCCGCAACTTCACAGTGACACAGGTGGTATGCTGCAATAGATTTTTGGAGTTTTGGCCTCACACCCAAGACTAAACTTCCTCTTTCTCTCCTTCTTCCTGATTGGCTTCCTGCAGTGTGAGTATTTTAGTAAATGAGTGATGATGTTGGAGGAGGTCTGTTGTGCTCTGCTGCAGCATCCAGCTCATCTTAGTCACCTCCTGTGTTTGGTCTGGATGATGCATGGACCACTAAGCAGTCTCACCTCCCCCACTAAAATAGCTAAAAACATTTGTAAAAGGTGTTCTAGGAAATTCAAAGCCTTAAGGCTCACATGAACGAAAATAAAGAATATATTGACATCTTTCAGGGTCATTTCTATCAGATTCACCATATTTCCTAGGCCTAAAATGTCTAAAATTCCTAGGATTATCGTAAGTATTTCCTGAGTTACCAGTATATTAGAACAACTAATCCATCCATCCATCCCTGCAATAAATCCTTCTTTGTGAGGCATACAATGTTTATATTTTGTTGACAATGTGTCAGAGGGGTATTGACTCTGGTCATTTTTGAGGCAGGAGTTAGTAATTGCATTGTATATTGAGAGCTGTTTCAGTCGTTGTCATGTATGCATCAGGGTGGTAAATTTTATATTCTCTCCTTACTGCTTAACATAAGAATTAATTTATGTTACACAGTCAGGCTAATATTTCTGAGTAAAACCACATGTGTTGCCCTCAAAATGTAAAGCAAACTGAATAAATTAGGGAAGGTGATGGAGCACCCAGGGGTGCTCTCCAGGGAGAACAGTGCTTTTTAAAATTCAGATACTTAGGATAAGATAACCCATTTGTTAAAATATTCATTGGGTTCATAATATTCTGCCATTAATTATCAGGGAATCGAAGTTCATCAAATTTTGGTGGATTTGGTTGAGGGAGTTTTTCATATATACTACATACCCACATACATACTACATTTTTTTATTTGTTTCAAATAGACATTGTAATGATTAAATATGATTCAGAGATATATAACTGTTTGGTGAGTCCAAGTTTTTTTGCATGGCTGTGTTAGTGTTACTGTATAGTGAAGGTCTTACTGCATTGTAACTGGTTCATCTTAGCCAGAGGTTAAAAAGGACTAACATGTGAATAATCAGCTTTACCTCCCTCTCTTTCTGTCTATATTTATCTCTCTCTCCCTCCCTCTTTACTATACTGATATATAATGCTATTTAACTCTCTTTCTTTTACTCTTTTATCTGAGATAAGAGTTCATTTCCACTGCCTCGCTGCTTCTCTAATTATTGTAAAAGTCCTACTTTTCATGCCAACGAGCAAATTGCTTGTTCTGCTAATACCTTATTAGAGGCTACTACCATGCACATACTCCTTCAAACTCAGTCGGACTCACTCCCTCTCTCAATCAATCACACAGACTCTCCTCAGCACACGCTGTCTGGTAACCACTTATGCTAAAACTGGACCAGATGCCCACTCACTCATTGACATTTACGCGCATTAGTGAAGACATGCTGCAATAAATGTCCATCTTATATGCCTTTAAGTGTTGCATTTATTTTTAATCTGTTCTTCAAGAGGCGCTATGAAACTTCATCTGCTCTGCTGTGGTGGGGAGAACTTCAGACTTTTTCCTTTAAATTTCCAGTTCTTCCTCTTTCAGTTCACCTCTGTGGTGAAACGTGCAAGATACCAGTGAAAAGTTTTATCAACTAGAAGGGCACTCATTAAAGGGCATACCTCAAACAAGGCCGAACAAACTAATAGAGTACGTTTATTTCATTTTTTTTATTGATCCCACACTTCAGCTGGGAAATTCGTCCTCTGCATAGAAAGGACCCACAACTTTCTTAGTGTGATGCAACAGTGTTAACCATTGTGTGACTGAACAATGAAAAGAAGAATGAACTATAATAATAATAATAATAATAATAATAGGGCTTAATTGCTTTATTTGCAACAAAAAAGCATATTCTTTTAAAATGATATAGGCCCAGACCAAATTCTACCAACTAACTAAAAAACTAAAAAAATAAATCTTGGCTCTGCCCCTGGATCTGGATCGGAAACAAAATTTTATGAGTTCTTTTCCACCTCAAATTTTGGAGAATTTTTTGGAATAACCTTGAGAAAAAAACCCAACCAATTTTTGTCAAAATGTCAGATCAATTCATGCCATGCTGAACTGGATTTTCATTGTTCCGAGATTAAACCTTGCTTGTGTATTTCTACTAGTTAAGGACATCTCCAGCCGTACCATGGCTTGGAGGGTGTGAGGGTGCTTGGACCATAAAAGCATATTTCATTACTTATTAGTCTAATAGCTGTATCAGCTCATCACTCATGCTCATTCAGGTGTACACCCTTCCAGAGTTGCTCCCTGAGGTTTAAGAGGTCTGTTGCTGCTGTTAGTGGTGTGAGTGCTGCTCTGGTCTGGCAGCTGTTTTCAGGGTGCGTGCCCTTCACGTCTTGTTGAGCTAGAGAGGAATGGCCGACTTTGCAAGCTCAGTTTATAAGCCACATGCAGCAATATGGCTTGAAAACAAGTGCAAACTGTTACCAGTAAAGTTAGATTATCTACCAAGTGTCTGCAGTGTCATTTTTATTACTACTACTACTACTACTACTACTACTACTACTACTACTACTACTACTAATAATAATAATAATAACTTTAATTGATGATTCAATCCCTTATATGAGTAATTCATGTCCCTAATTTAGAGATCATCCCCTCAAATGTCTAATTAATGCAGTCAACATACTTATTTGTATTTGATAATGAGGACAGTCAATTTACTTAATTTGTTCCATAGAATTAATCTTTTGAGTCTTCAAATTAATAACTTTACTTGAGCTAATTTCCTTCTCTCTTGTGGAGGGCAGCATTTAATGAAATACCCACATTTTAGAAATTTGAGGAGCTGTCCCATGATCAGCCACAGTCATCAACAACTGGGTCTCTGACTCAGTATGTCCTTGGTATTTCACCAACCTGGAAAAGTCTCAACATGGAGCCGCATCTCAAAACCAAACCTCACCAGCAATAAACCACCATGTCAATGGAAATACATCGAGAGCACTCAGAAAGTGCATACCTCCACCAAGGAGTTTACTTTACTTTTCTTGCCAATGTAAATCCAGACTTTTACTTGGATTACCTTGAAATCAGATATTTAAAAAGATTTGTCATACAAATTCATTGTACAGCATCATTCATCTTTCATTGGATTTCTAATTTTGAAACAAAAATTGGAAAATACATTTTTTGAAATTCAGGATATCTCATGTGGACAGAGATAGTGATAACACTTTTTATATGAGAGAGGATATTAAATGATTTCAGAACATTCATTCAACGTCAGAAGGTTTCATTGGTGGGAACAAATGGGGCAATTTTAGGGAGTCAAGGGCTAAATTCAGGGGAACAAAATGTGTGAACAAATTTTTTGAGTTTGTGTTAGTCATTATTCACTTGAGCAGCATATTATTCCTTCAAATGCAGTAAATTAGTTGAAGTCTTTAGTCATAAAACTGTGCATACTTTATCTTGAAAGAATCAGATTATAGAACATAATACTGTTGGTGCTGGGAAATCAAGACTTGTGTGACCTCAAGGACATTCTCAAAAAAGTTGATTTGCATTGGCAACAAGTGAAATTAGCTGATCACAGTGGAGCATTTTGCCAAGACTCCATATAAAATCAATTAAAATGGATTTTCCAGTATGCACAAACTTGCTGACAAATGCATAGACATACAATACACATCATTTATGCACACACATACAGAATAAATTTGATTCACAGACACACATAACCTAATGCATACACAACCCCAGAGTGTCAGGATGCTTGTCTGCGAAGAATAAGAGGAAAACAATGTCATGATTGCTGAAGGCTTTAAACAAAGTCTGATAAGAGGAGGTGAAGGAGCTCATCTAATCACTGCTTCCATAAGCACTGAGGGCGGGCTGCTGCATCAGCCTCCAGCACACAGCATTGATCCGATGGAGAACATCAGGAACGTCTGCCTCTTAGCTCCCTTTCTTCATCCGTCCGTCCCCTTGCCTCTCGCTTCATTTGTCTTCCCTCTTTTTCATCCATGTTTCCCTCCTACTTTCCTGCTTTCACTCTGCTAATCACTTCTTCCTCCTTTCTCCCTTGCTGCCCTTCTCTCCTTCATTGTCATCACCATATTCCACTACAAGGGATCTGAGCCAGGCCTCTAAGACAGATAGAAGATGATGAATGGAACGAGCTCTCTCTCTCTATCTCCCCCCCCCCCGCTCCCTTCTTGCTCTCTCTATGTTTGTCTCTTTCATTCTTCCTTTCGTTCATATTCTCTTGACATTGTTTTCTTTGATGCACTGTTGAAGCTAATGAGAATGCCTTTCAATGTGCTTTCAAATGATTAGGGCCAAAAGCTACTTCCTTCCTTGGCCATTGAACATCAATAGAACAAAGTCAGTTGAACACCATCAGGATTGAGATTAGAAAGAAAAAAAAGTTACACTTAGAAGTAAGGAGTTACTTGTGGAAAACCAATGTGAGGTTCTTGCCAAAGTATTAGAACCAACTTGAGCAAGTTGTATACAGTTTCTCTATGATAATGAGGTAATTCTGCAGATATCTCTGTCTGATTCAAGGGCTGTGGAGGATAAAGTTCTGTGAGCAGAGTAACATGTAGCTTTAGCCTTTGATGAGACACAGATGATGCCTTTAGGAAAATCCCCAAAAGAGCCTATATGGACTCCCTTTGGTCTCAATTATACCATGCTCTGCTTGGTACTCTCTCTCTCTGTCTCCAAAGTGTCTCCTCTCTCTCTGCGTGACATCTGTACATCGCATGTAGCGCAGTGGTACAGTTCTGTCCTTCACCTTTCAATCCCAGGCAGATCAAATGCCAGCCGCTTTTTGATGCAAGCAGTGGTAGTGGTAAGTGTCCCGGGGTGTTGGACCCCCTGTATTTTAATCACTGGAAGACTTTAACAATCTGTAGCAGCAGGCCTGCAGTTATGTTGTTGACATCTCCTCGTAGGCAGCACCACAAATAATGGCTGTCTGGCTGTGGTGATGCAATATGTGGGTGTTCATTTTGCTGGCTAGTACGCTTTGAGGACTGCTGAGCTGCTCTGCAGGGGAATGCTGTGATGTACTATAGGTGGTTGAGCCAAGTTTTTTATGATTCATATGAGTGGCATATGATATGAGTGGAGGTTTGGGCCATCCCTCAGAGAAAATCATTCTCTCAGTGAGCTTCATCTTTAAATCTCAGTCTGTAACTCTGGGAAACAGCAGCTGCAGACACACAAACTGTCCTGATTTTGTTTAGTGTTGTTTGGTGTGATGGGTTAGAGATGAGAGGGGAAAGTGAAAAGGTATTGAGAGAAGAATACAGCATCGGAGGCAAGAAAACCCAGGTACACCCCTGGTGTATGGTATTTTTGTTTTGCTTGAAAAGACAAAGGGAGTGGAGAAGAAGAAAAGAATAACAAATAAAAAAAATATAAACAGTTTACAAGTAAAATAAAACAACAGGATTTCTGGTTAGTACATTTATGTAAAAACCATAAATACTACTACTACTACTAATAATAATAATAATCATCAATATTACTATGCCAAACAAAAACCTTGTCAATAATTACTCAATAATACAACCAAAATATTAATAAATACACTAGTAACAATAATTCCATCTGTCATACTAGCAATAAAGGGAGGAGAAATCCTGCAAGACAACCCATAGGTCCTGTACTGCACTGAAAGCTTTACTTTACTTTCATAAGGGACTTATGGAATTTACGTCAACATGCAACATATCTGAATTGACCAGCCTTCACACCTGATTAGACACGCCCACCAACTACAAAGAGACAGCATCGAAAATGGCTGGTTTTCATTCAGTTTGCATAGCAGTGCTGCAGCAAGGATGCTTAAAAGAGGATCAGTATGTGTGTGTGTGCTTGGACATGAAAAAAAATCTTATTTTGTTAAGATTTGTTTTAATAGTTTCATTCCTCTTCTTCACATTGCATGTACTGTATATAGATTTGAGAATTAATCTTTACTGTGTAGACTTTACTACACAGTGTACCAGCCTGTCTGCTCTTTTTCTGATCTGCTGTCAGTAGAGATGATTATTAAAACAAATTTAAATTAAAAAAATTAAATTATCCATTATTATAGGCCATTTCAGATGACCATTACTGTTTCTTGTGTCTTTTGTGAAATCAAAACCTCTATGATTGGGGTGAGGACAAGTTAAAATCTTCACTAACCTTTCCCCCAGTACATTACTCATTGGACAGCTATAGAACATATGAACCATATCACACAACTGAAGTTACATCACCATCTGTAGTTTAATATTAACAGACCAGTCCATGTGATCTCATTTAAAAGTAAAGGCTTTTTCACACGTGATAAGTTTACAGGTGACATGGAATACCAGCAATGGCTCCATTAGCATAAGACACATTGATCCACATCTACTCTCTCTTGCTGCAGCACCACGGTGCACCCTGAATGAAAACAGGTTAAAAAGGTTTTTTTTTTTACTAATTATCAGAACACGTTTTATGTAGGTGTGTTGATTTAATTTAAAAGTTTAACTTAGAGTGTGCATAGTACAAATATTTGTCTTTGTGTACTTGCTCTGAATTCACAATAAACAAAAGTGTTTGAGTGAGATTAGATCATATTTTATAATGCTGCCAGATAATTGGTTATGAATGCAAAAATGGTGAGATTTCAAACCTTGGCAAAACATAAAAGAAAGTAAGCCAGAAGAAGTAGGAAGTAAGCCAACTAATTAATAATAAATGCTCACTTTTTGTTTTATTGTTATTGTTGCTTGCTGTTAACTTTGTGAAAGTGGGCTAACATATGAAAGTGGGATAAATGATGTTTTACCAGGATGAATACAGTAACTGTTAACGCTAGAAGGCTACAATGAATTATAATGGGGCAGAGCTCCATTTTCTCTCCCCATTAATAACATATCAGGCTGTGCCTTCTCTTCTTGAGTAATGAAGCAAGTTGGTGGGGATGGGGGGTGTGGGGGTGAATCTACCCAACAACAAACACAGCATCAACATACGCAATGCTGGAAAAAAAATAGCATGGTGAGCCCTATTTACCAGATAAACAGTTTGGACTTTAAGAGGTCTGAGGAAGTAAATAGTTAAAGTTCCTTGTTATTGCTTTACATCCAAGGAACCATTGTTAAGTCCTCTGTTTCACGCCCGGGATTCTTATTCAAACGCATACATTGCAGTTGTAAAATTTCAAATGAAATCAATATAAACAACAAACCTCCTCTCATTGGTTCTTGTGAACTGTCAAACAGGAGTATACTCAGTGTCTATTTGTTGCTTGAGGACAGAAAACATTTGTAAATTCCTGGACTAAGACAATTTTCATGTTGGCTCAAATCTTGTCCCAAACTGCAATAAAATCAAATCCCAAAGAATGTCAAGAAATTATATCCTATATACCTATGGACCTTAAATCACCATTAATATAGAAGAAATATTACCATCAATCATGTGAATAGCAATATTCATTCCACAGACAAATTGAGGAAGGGACTAGAATGAGAGGCAAGGCTTTCTAACACAACACAACATATTGGGAGATTTATGACTGTATTAGTCATTCTCATTTCAGGTCTTTTCATCACCTCAGGTGCTTACCTCCTCAAGCCCTCACTAATGCAGCTCAGGATGGTGATATAAAATGATTACGGCAGATATGGACATTTACGCTGTCCACAGCCTTACACAGAAGCGACTAGATACCTGAAGGTCAAGTGGAAGGGGGGGCCGTCAATTTCAAAGGACCTTTTGTCAAGTCCTTATTGAAATTCATCAATAAAAATGGGCCACCCTAAGCCTTTTCAGAAATAAAATTGTCATGCTAATTCATTTTGATTGCCACATTGGAATGGCTAAACAAAATGAATGGCGGGGGCCAGATGCGCCCACCCAAGCGCGACTCGGATATTTCATAGTGAATTACCCATGATCGACTTGCCCCGTGGATCTTGGTGCAAATTCCGATCAAATACTCACACGTGTGGAATTCCAATCACCGCTTTGCTAACTCATTGATTTGCATGCCAAAGACGTCCACATTAAAACCCTGATGAAAAGCTAGAGTGCTGAGTGGGAGTTTTTACTCTTCTATCCAAATTAAAGAACGAATGGAATTTAAATTTTCATCCCCAGCCTGCACCTCCTGGTACCAAATGAAAAAATTACTGAGGCATTTGAACCAAAAGTGTTATATGTTTCAACAAGTTCTATTTGTACTCAACATCAAATTTCAAATATCAACACAGCAACGTTCTTTAGCTGTGATTCTAAATTCTGTGAGGGAGAATGTGAAAAATACATGAAGGGTCCTGTGTATTAAAGACCACAGAGCATGAGGCAGAGTGTGGAATAACAAGCCCTGTGTGTTTCACAAGAGACAGGACTCTCGTGGATGAGAGGGGGGAGGATACTTTCCAATGAGCCATCTGGACATAGCCCCCCACAGGGGACATGGAGCAAAACATGCTTGAAATGTCTGTCTCTCTGTGTCTCTCTCTTTCTGGGCAATCAGAATGAGAGACAAGGGAAGAAACGAGGAATTGCACCTACATACTTTCAGTGAGTCATTGCAGGTCCTTTTGTGTCTCTAATCTGCAAATTTCTCTTCAATGGCTGTTTATTTCTTTTCAAACATGTAACCCATATCCCAATCTGATTGATGTGCAGTGCAGACAGACATCACGTCTGTTTGTACTTTTTCTTGGGTTTCTCATGGTTCTCTGTAGACACCTGCACCAAGGAAAAGTCCTTTTACATCTATACTTGGTGAACAAACATCTATTCTATTTCATTCTCAGGAGTTGGCAGAGACAAAAACAGAGCTAAAGGGACAGTGGGAATTGGACATACTGTACATTCACTAGGTGGAGAGAAACATGTCTCCACTGGGTTGTTAACGTTGCTCAGAGTCTCCTGCATTAGTATGGAGGCACACATTAGCCATTCTAGCCCTGATGATATCCTAGCCGGGTGGTGTCAGCTGTGAACCCAGTTGGCTGCTTCCCTCAGTTGTGTTGGCCCTCACTGCTCCGAGGAGCCTAGTCTGCCACACCATCCTTGGCTGCAAAAGGCCTGGCCCCCCATGTAATTAGCCTGCTTCCCCACCCATTGTACACCTGACTGTTTGAGGAGAGGGGATCTCTCTTTGAATTGCCTTTCCCAAGTTTTCCTCCATTTTATTTTTCTTTATATGTTACTTTTTGGGGGAGTTTTCCTTGCCCTCTTAGAGAGCTTTAGCTGAATCAGGAACTGTTAATGTGTGGACCTGTAAAGCATTTTGAGACATTGTATGAGATATCGGGCTGTAATAATACAGATGTGGCTAAAGGTTTTGGTACTGTTCCAACAAAAACAACAATAACAAAACAAAAACTGACAAAAGTAATTGGCATCCAACCTTATTTACTCCATATTTAATAGATCTGACACTTTGCTTTTGATTTTCAATGAAATTTAAAATGATAAAATAATAATAAAAAATAAAATAATAAATGGCCAAATTATTGATACCCCGTAGAAGTGATAATAAATAATTGGATTGTAGTGATATTTCAAGCAGGCTATATTCTTTGATTAGTATCACAGGTGTCTTCAATCTTATAATCAGTAATTCAGCCTATTTAAATGGAGAAACGTTCTCCCAGTGCTGTTTGGTATCATTGTGTGCACCACACTGAACATGGACAAGAGAAAGAAAAGGAGAGTTGTCTGAGAAGATAAGGAAGAAAATAATTGCCAAGCATGGCCAAGGTAAAGGCTACAAGGTCATGTGAAAACAGCTTAATGTTCCTGTGACCATGGTTGTTAATATTATCAGGAAGTTTAAGGTCCATGGGACCATAACCAACCTCCCTCGATGTGGCCGCAAGAGGAAAATTGACCCCAGACTAAACTAAGGATAGTTTGAATGGTGGAAAAAGCAGCTGGGAAAACTTCAAAACAGATACAAGCTGACCTCCAAGACCAAGGTACAACTGTGTCTGGTTGCACCATCAGTTGCTTTCTGAATCAAAGTGGGCTCCATGGAAGAAGACCCAGGAAGTTGCACTTTTGAAAGAGAAACATTAAAAAAGCAGACTGGAGTTTGCTAAAATACATGTTGACAAACTACAATGCTTGTGGGAGAATGTCCTTTGGACAGGTTAAACAAAATGAGAGCTTTTTGCTAAGTCACATCAGTTCTGTGTTCACAAAAGAAAAATGAACCTCTCAAAGAAAAGAACACCATCCTTACTGTGAAACATGGAGGAGGCTCAGTTATGTTATGGGGTTGCTCTGCTGTGTCTGCCACAGGGAGTCTTGAATCTGTGCAGGGCACAATGAAATCAGAAGATTATCAAGGCATTCTAGAGCGAAACATACTGCCCAGTGTCAGAAAGCTCTGTCTAAGTCGCGGGTCAGGGCTCCTCCAACAGGATAATGACCCTGAGAGTGGAACAAACTGAGAAGTGTAGAAATCTCATTCAGAGCTACAGAAAGAGCTTGATTGCAGTGAGTAACTCAAAATGTTGGTCAATTTTATGAAATATGGAATAAAGAATGGTGGATGCCAGTAACTGTTGTCAGTTTCAACTTATTTCAGAGAAAAGAGTGTGTGCTTTTGAATTTTTTTTTATTTTTATTGGAACAGTGCGAAAACTTTTAGCCATGTCTGTAGTTGCAGCTGACCACTCTGCTTTTAGACTTGTGGTCTTTGAGAATTCCATTTATGTTTCAAAACTTTATGTTTGTTTTTGTTTTTTTATTGAAACAGTACCACAACTTTGAGCCAGGGGGGTATACTACGAAGGAAGCTTAACAGACCTCGGCCTTGTTTGCGGAAGCTGGCTTGACAAAATCGAAACCCCGCAACCAGGCTTAAGCGGTACCACGAAGCTGTTAATCAGCTCACTTTGTTAACCTCGGCTTCGTAGACGCGGGGACGTGCGCGGTCCCATAAAAGGGGGGGCGTGTCTGCAAAGACGAGCCTATAGCTGAACAAGATGGAACAGTGACTTGCTGCATATGTCACGTCAGAGGAGCAAAGGATTATATTCGAGGCGTACAAGGAATATAAAGCTAAAATATTAATACAGCTAAAT
>OMOW01066943.1:2704-22152 GCA_900312555.1 Lamprogrammus exutus
CAGATCTACACTCTTTCCCTACACGACGCTCTTCCGATCTTCTCAGCTTACTCTCATAAGTTTTGTTTATTTGTTTTATCACTCCCAACTTTTCATATATTGGCATGAGTGGGCTTCCATAATTTCCTGTTTGCATTTGTGTTGGACTTGACGAAAAGGAATGTTTCATCACAGGATGATCTCAGCGTGAACCCTCAGAATAGCTTTGTATTGATTGGCAGTAATAACTTTGTATTGATTTGCAGTGACGCTTACCTAAGGGGACAAATGGACCCAACAGCATAGCAGCCATCAGATCCCCTCGCTTTAGGGGTCAAGCATTGAAGCCTGTATTATGACATAAAGCGTGATGTTGCTCTTCTTTGTGTTATGGATCGCTGTCTAGGGTGAAAACGATGAGGCTTCAGTGATATGCACAAGTGTCTCATTGTTTTTGCCCTATACGGCTTCCCATAGTTTTTCTTTTCCTGTCTTACTAACGCATGAATTGAATGCACATTTTTAACCACAATTTGCAACCCTGATCCTAATGCAGACATCTCTTCCTCCTGACATCTGTACCTCAATAATGAGCCCTCTTTGAAAATCACTCAGATATTTCTGTCTTCTCATCTTGATCCAAAATTAGGGTCAGCTTTTTTTAATACATGCCACAGAGAATTGTAGGATGGGAATTACTGCAGATATTATTATCACACATTAGGGAATCATAGTTTGGCAGACACATCCTCTCATGTCAGTTACTGTATCAAAACTATGAGCAGGTTCCTTATTACCATGAACACTATAACATGTTTCACTACCACTATATTTACCATTGGTTTAATACAGCACCTTCTTCTTTACTTAAATATTTACTGACTATATTGTACCTAAAAGTGATAGTTTGAAATTTTACACATATACTCTAATTTGCTGCTAAATATGGCACCAGAGTGCAGTTTAGCCCCCCCCAAAAAAGTAGTTCTACCATTTAGGTTGCATGGGGGGGTTGCAAAGATCGCTAGTAAACGTTCTCTAACAAATGAGGGCAAAACATTTTTTTAGTTTTGGGTCACTGCTCAAATCGTGTTGTTTGGAGGAATGTATTCACTTGCATTCATTTTTGGAGCAGCACACTCCCGGTGGTGTGTGTTGTCGCCACAGGGAAGGAGTTGATGGGTCTAATGTGCAAGATCGAGCAAATGTGTAAAATTATTTTAAGGTAAATGATATGAAAACATATAAATATGAATAAATACGACAAATAAATGATACCTTCTGCTGTACCTCTGATTTATTAATGGACCTTGCAGATGGCGCATCCTGCATCTTACCTTATGTTATGTTATGTTATTTTATTTTATGTTATCTTGTCTTGTCTTTGGATTAATTATTATTATTATCATGTCATGTCATGTCATGTCATGTCATGTCATGTCATGGTCTGGGATGTTATCTTATCTTATTTTATCTTATCATGCTCCCTGGATGAATCTGCACCTGTTGTGTCTCTTATTTAGTGCAGTTTTCCCTTGAATTTGTCAACTATTTGTACGATCAGTGTCTTTATACTGTAATGCATCAGGTGGGTATCACCGCAGTGGTGACGTCAGCAGTCGGTGTGTTTACGGTGCGCTGGCCCTTTAAGACAGCCCCGTGCTTCCATTGGCACGGTGACGTCAGAGCCATGACGGACTCCAGCCTATCGTGTCTAAACAGTGAAGCCAATGGTCCTGGCAGAGTCCTGCTGAAGGAGGGAGACTTTACACTGCAAAGCTACCAAACACTCACTGAAATGAACCGGAGCCGCCAGCCACTCACCGTGGATTAAAACGGAAACTTTTAGGATGGCTCTCAACGTGAAAAAGTAGTACAAGAACCAACCGCAAGCCGCCGGCGCCAACGCTCCTTCTCCTGCAAAGCAACTCGTAGTAGATGCACGGCCACTGCTGAAAAATATGCTCCAGCCCAGCCGTCTCAACCCCGGCTGCAGTCGCACATTTCCAGCGTTTTAACCAATTCCGTGAGACATTCGGCCGGCTCCTGTTTGTTTGTTTTTCCGCCTCTATAACGTAAAGTCCGCCATACAAGTCTCCGACCCACCTGCGAGAGAGAATTATGGCAGGGAAGCTGACAGCAGCGCAAGGCACGGGAATACTGCTGGTGACAGCCAACGTTGGATCCCTGTTCGAGGATGTGAGTTTCCCCCCATTGATAAACATTGTGTGTCAGTGCTACACCAGCGTTCTGTTTGTTCTTGTTGTTTATGTGCTGTTCACTCTGTTTTCACCTCGTGCTAGAAATGTCTAATTTAGTCACGACTCGTTTGTTACACATACACATTGCGCTTTATACGTTTTCTATATGTGATGTCATTCACGTTTTCTCCCTGTTCTTTATAAACGGCAATGTTAACATGCAAGTATCACAACACAGTCTTGCTTCCTATACATAATCAAATCTCTACAAGAGATGATCAGAGATGCAGTGGAGGGTAAAGCAATATTTACTTAATTTGTATAGGCAGAATATACCCACCTTTTATATTTCTGTACCAAACTTTTGGCAATGGTGATCACAGACAAAAGTTATGTTTGTTCCTTTTCCATCTTGTCACAGTAGACGATGATTGATCGCATCACAGTGGCTCTAATCTCTTACAAGAATCATTTTTGCAACATATGACATCATGACTATTAATGCACGTTATGGCTGCCCTACTTGTAGGGTATTTCGTAAGTTGTGAATAGTGTAATGAATAGGGCCTATGTTGTTATATATGAGTACAGACACTCCAGCATCAACATGAATAATTCTGAGAAAAAAACAGCTTTCAGGCACACACACACTCTAAATGAAACTACATTGTGCTGAAAAAAGCAAAGCCATGTTCTTCAACATTGGGTGTGTTTGTCAGGCCTCCTAAGAACTACAGCATATCTGTACTTGATGTCATGTATGCGACTTGCCATCTAATGGCAACATGGCACTAAATTATGGTGGAAAGTGAATGTCGTGAACACTTCACTAAAACACTTTGTGTCACTTTCAGTGTTGTGTCAATAGAGTCTCGCTGTTGCTCTCTCCTTTCACCCATGTGAAGTGCTGATCCCAAACATGAGGGAAGAGCTTTCTCCCACACTGGAGTAAGTCTATAAATAGTCTGCCTCTCACAAAGATGTGGATTACCACCAGACTTCTGTCAGGCGGAGCCAAAATGCACATTGAACTGTGTTTCCTTTTACAAGTGGGTGTGCTGTTCATATATGAGGCTATCTATAGTCTTCAGTGTGTTGGCACTTCTTAGAATATGTGCACTGAATGAAGTCTTTGTGGACCGCTTTTAGTGATGTTTCCTCAATTAGCTCTGTTGTAGGCGCTCACAAGATTCTGTGTTATGGCTGCGGTGCCAGATCATGATCCTTCCACATTTCACACAGTTTGGGTATGTCTCAGAGTTGTACCTCTGCATGGAAAATATGCTTTTTGGAACTTTCCAATTCAGCTCAAATTACATGGCTGTGAGTGCCTGTGTTTACAAGCATTACAAATGTAAAGACACCCATCACAGCCTCAGCATGTTGTCGTTGTGTGTTTGAGCAAGGAGTGCCATTTGCAATGATAGATTGAGCCTTTTACCGAAAAATCTACACTGATTTTATTTTTTCTACATTGACTGAAGGGGTAGAAGGAGAGTAGGAAGAGCAAATGTCAATTACTTATAAATGACCAAATGTGCTATTATGTGCGATCGTGAGATCATAGAGATGTTTGAATATACACTCTAAATGCAAATTGACATATTCTCAGTCTTTTGGTAAAGTAATCCCTGTAGCTGTAGGTTGTACTGTTTTTTTGCTACTAGTTTGTTACGCAGTGTGATAGACATTAATCTTTTGACTGTACAAGCGTGACACAGGACTGAAATTTTCTCCCTGTTTTACCCGATCCAAATTAATGTTTTTCCCATCAAATTCTGATCGTGTGAATTTTTTGTTAACAGTCTGATCAACTCCCGATGCTTTTTCAGTTTGAGAAGTCTTCCCCATGTTTAACATTGCAACTTGAATTCAAACAACTTGATTAGACGTAAACATAATTGGCAACATTTAAACTTTAAAGTGGCTGCAGATTCATGGATAAGTGCTCGTTCCTTCTGATGTGTGCTAATTAAATGGTTGGTTAAGGTGTCCACAGTAACATGCACAGAATCCAGCACTCTGCCATGGACGAACATTTGAATTGATGGACTGTCATTGATCACATGGAGCTATTATCAGCTTACTGTTTGTATTCATGAAACCATCAAATTTCACTTGTTCAGAAATGGATCCCCCGATAAAGGTTCTTGAAAATGACAGAAAAAAACTGGTAGAAAGAGTGGCGCATCTCATCATGGGAGCATCTGTGAATTAATTCAAGTGGGCGAGGATGCGCATAAAGAGTAAAGATCAGACATCTCAAACTGTGAGTCAGGGAGGGCTGCGACTCTTCAGGTTTACAACCAAACAACCAACCAAGCACTGTACCAGTGATATCACTGATTAACACGTCCTTGACGAGAATGAAAGAAGGAATCTGTGAAGGAGCTATTTGGTCTGGACTGAAAGCTGAGAACTTTCTCCTTGGCACACAGTTTGATATGTCGGTGTAAATGCCGCTAATGTTAAGGCTTCTGCATTTGCTCTCCCTTGTTTTTCATAAATATGGCTAAAAAACTGGGCCTAAAACTGTGTACCTAATTTAACTAAATAAAATAAGTAACGTAACTTATGTTGAAGTAATTATGCATTATAACACTGTGCTAAAATGGCTATGGCATATTAAACTGCTGTCAGATTACAGATTAAGACGTATAAATGGATGGAATTGATATGATTCTGTCATTCACAACGTATACTTGACTCATTGTTGAGTCAGTTTTACTAGAGGAAGTACGGCATGCGGGTAGTGCTTATGCTGATTGTAAATCGAGGAGTTGATTACATTCTTGATTAAATTGATTTACAATTCCATAATCTATGTCTGTTGCTAGAAGTGCACACTGCTTATGAACTGATTATGGCATTTACGTGAAAAAAAACTCCTGATTTATTATCTTAATCGGAGCAGAGTCAAAGATTTAACATTCATGTAAACTGACTGAATGAATGAACAAATGATCGAATGGGTATGGGAATGAGTCACTTTATGGATCCATATGGTCCTTTGTATCCTAAAAAGCCATTGTGGTTACGAACAAACCCATTAAAAGAAAAAATGTAGCAGGGCTTTAGTCCCAAACTTATGAACAGAAGAACCAGATAATACTGTGGAACCATGGCCTTACCTATCATCATGTAGAACACTGCATGAGGACACACTAAGTGTTCTAAGAGAGCTCTCGAGCGTTTGCTCTCTAGTTTGTTTAGATAAGGGAGAATGGTGTTGACTAGACTTTGGTGTCACCAAAAACAGTTTCAAACGCTCGAAAATGCAGGTTTTGCGTTGAAAGACGATAAGCAGTTACAGGATCAACACAAAAGAGTAAAGCTCGTTATGTTTAAAAACGTAGAGACGCCTCTAACTAATGTACGCATCAGTCCCACATGCTTGGAAATCCTCCCATAGAAAATACTTAAACACTGCGTCTACACTGCTATTCATATGCAGCTATTTCCTCCTGTGATCTAAACTGACATGAACATCCACAAAGCATAATTTCAGACATGTCAGTGCAGATATGTCCACGGTGCTTTTTTTTTTTTTTTAAGTAGCAGGGACTGGAATCCAGTTGGTTTTGACTTGTACTTCCACACTCGTCTAACCTGTTGGGCTAACAAGCCACCAATACTGTTTAATGAGCGAGTTAGTCGTCAGTCCGTGTCACTTATGTTTACGGGCTCTGCTCGACTTTTATGTAACTATGATTAAGAGCAAAGAAAACAAACTGTACAGTAGGAGTAATGTGAATGCCTTTGTGCCCGATGTGACTGTATTTCCGCTGGCACACTGACAGTGACGGAGAGATCATATCATGACGTTTGGAGATTTGCCAGTGGAAAGCTTAGCAGGATTAAGCCAAATGATTCAAATCTGACAAAGCAGATGCCTGCCTTTAATGCCTGGGTCGTAAGATCATGCGTTGCTCTCTCTCCCTGACAGTTAGGTCATGTGTGGACACATCTCATTCATACTTTTCTTATTGATTGTTCCGACGTTCCCCTCTCGTGTTCTTGCTGCCGTCTCGTCGTTTGTTCTCTGTTTCATTGAATTACCAACCACTTGGCTTATTCTTACAAGCATTCCCCGTTTGCCAAAGCCATGGTTGCCGTGGCGTAATGTAGTGGACCCGGTTTGGTGTCACGGAAACCTGCCTGTCTCTTGACTTACTTTTGGTGTCTCGCTCTTTCGCCCTCTGTCACTCCACTCCGTTTTTTCCTCTCCCATCCACTGACAGCTCATTAGCGCAGGGAATCACAGCCTGGACCTCAGACATATTTACACTACTAAAGATAGAGCAGAGCAGGAAAAAATGCCTGCTCGATTCTGTCCTCAGACCTGGTAGCTATGCACACACTGCTTCTTATATCTTGTCCTCAGTGGCCATTATTGCTCAACATATGTGTAGCCGTAACATACTCGGCAAGTCTTTGTCATGTTACTACCAAGTTTAGTCCTCCTCATCTCATTAGCACTGGTCAAATTGCATTCTGTAGCCAACAGAAACCGTGGTAACAGTATTTGTACGCTTTAGCCACAAGACTGATGTTTGTGAATTACGTATTTATTGTGTTTGCCTTAAACACTGGATGAGATGTTATTATCCAATTTGTGAGCACATACATGAAGATTGCCTTGATGTTAGTAGTGGCAGATGGTTTGTACGTTGGGGTTATCAAGTGGGCAGCCTCCCTCTTTGGCGTTTCAATGATGAGGTCACGACGGGCTCAACAGTGAATTCTGGCATCCCATAATCACCCCTCTTCCTGTTTTCCTGATGTTACTGTAGCTTCCTCGTGGTTAAACATTACTTATATAGATGACAGTTACATCATCAAACTTAACAAAGCTACAGCAATGATGTCACTAAGCTAACAGAGTTTCAACAATGATGTCATGACGTCTGCGGAGGGCTCAACAGTGAATTCTGGCGTCCCAGAGTCCCCCATTTCCTCCAGCTTTTCCTACTGTGCCTTTCCCTGTGTTAATTGTCTCCCACTGTTTCTTATCAGCTGCACTTGGCCACCTCACATGCGAGCTTCACTCGACTGATTTGTCTGACTTCGTAAGAAGTACTAGTCAATCCGAGGCCCCTGTCTCTCCTCCTTCAAGCACCTTTTCTTTCCCTGGTGAATCTTCAAGCCCAATGCAGATGTCGCTCTGCTTCAACCACAGGTGCACACCTGCAGTTTGTGTCCTGCTGTTGTTGCTGATGTTGTGGCAGTCCCTCTTACAATGTTCTTGTTTCTCGTAGTCGTTTCCGTTCCTGGGTCTGTTACCGTGTTGTCAGTCGTTGAGACATCTTTTGCCCCCATGCTCGCAGACTCTAGGGGTATTTTCTCACGTTTTCTGTTTGTAGCCCTTGGCGGGTGTCTCCAACATGCTGAAACAGCATTGGATCCTGCAGCCATGGGTAGCTAGCCCATGACCGCCCCATTGGGGTCTGTTCCCTCCTGCCAGCTGTCTCTCCATGCTGCCACAAGGTCTTTCCCTTGTCGTCAGCTGTTCTTTCACAGCAGTCACTGGACGGGTCCAGATGATCAGATAAATGCTTCAGTATATGAAGCTCACATGTGTTTGAGGCTCAGTTGCATGTTGAAATGAAGGAATCTTGCTCAATATGTCACATTGGCTTAAGTCTTAATATTCAGTAAGTTTGTGTCCAGTTCTCTATGTTTTCTCTTAATTCATCGCTTGAGGTTTATGAGGGGAACTCAACAACAGCGACTGTGTGACTAAATATTTTATCTGACAGCTTGGTTTTGCCTTTATTCCTTGGCCAAGGTTTGTTCCAGTACTCTGCTGCAGGAGTGGAAAAGTTTGTGAAAGGAAGTTCAGATGATTCTATTTTGGTGTTCACCCTGCTCTGTCCTCGTCCAGTCTGCCATAATGTGGAATTAGAATTTCAGAAGGCGAAGTTGTTGGAAAGAGCTGAAGTTGCCACCAGAAGGCATCAAAAAGGCAGAATATTGAAAACGAAACATTGCCAGTGACCTCATTATTCCTCAGCAGTCTGTTTTGTGTGTGTGGGTGGGGGGTGTTTAATCCTCCTAAAGGCCCCATCTTAAAAGGCACTACATATTGTCATCAGTATATATTGGAACAGAAATTCCTCTCAATGAATAACAAATTCCTTCATTTTTAAAGAAAACCTCTTTGTGCAATGGCAGTAACAGTAAATAATAACGATCTGATGTTGTTGATCAGTCCGGCCTCACACCACCACCGTCCACTGTCTGTGTCATCCAGTCATTTAAGTCATCTTCACACAGTCACACATGCACTTTAAAACTTTGGTTATACTGCGATTAAGGCAATAAATCGTCCTTTTACCAATGTTTATGTATGTATACACCTTACTGCGATTGAAATCAGCACAAATCAAAGTATGCTTACTCGGAGTAACAGACCTAGATTATGAGATTGTAAATTTATTTATTCACGCATGTAAACATCTCAGTTGGAGTCCCCACATGCACTTTCTCAGTGGGCAGACTTGCTTCATACTGCCATTACGCAACACATCGTGTATACTCGGAGATCGGCGGAATCCTGTTGATTCTGTCCATGCGTACGGCTTAATTGCATTTTTGCTTTTAATCACAGTAAGGACACATGTTATTGTATGGTATTGAGTGCATGTAAACATACTTGTGACTTGTTATGTCCTATGGTTGGCAACAATGTGATTTCCTCAAAATGAGGCAGATGCCGTTCACGTTCAGGTGCTGCAGATATTTTGAGGTTACCTGCTTCACCATCGCTAATATCGCTTCGTAATCCAACATGTCTTACGAATGTTTCCTTCTCTGTAGTGAGATTGCTCCTTTCCCATCCAATTGCTCCAGGGATACTGAGGTCATCTCATTCTGCCAAACCTGAGATGCTGTTTTTGCATTTTTTGTTTTGGTTGCTCCCCATAAAAGGGACAGGGCCAAGGTCACAAACGTTCCACTTGATCCATCCTTAACCCAAATAAGGAAGTTTGAATGTGTGTTTAATTAGAACAGCCCTTTGTTGCGTTGACATCATCCTGTGAGTTGCTAGTGAAGCTGTCCGTCTCTGGGCGCACTGCCGTTCTGTGATACATCGTAATCAATTATTCAAGGTAGAGCCTCACGGTGTCCCAGTAACTCCTGTATGTTTGTATCTTTGTCTTGGTACACAGAACTTATCAGGATGTTTTGTGAGCTGTATCTCCAAGGTACTGAGTCAGGTCATCATGCCCCAGGAACAGAACAGAACAGGGCAGTCAGTTCAGGCCCAAACCAGCAGAAATGGTGGCATGATTATGTTGCGGTGTGGCGATTGAGCAGTCCCCCCCGGTTGGCCAGAGCTGTCGATCTTACCAGGCAAAATAAACAGGCAGTCAACGAACTAGACAGGAGAGTTTATAGTGGGGGGTCTCTCCAGGGGAATGACGCATGCACAGACATACAGTGTGTGTGTGTCTAGAGACTGACACACACACGTACGATACTCTGTAACATCAGACAGGGACTTTACAGTGGGCCATCACAGCCAACTTTGCCAGAGTTCATTGACCCTCTCAGGATGAGTTGATAGTGTGCGTGTGTGAGAGCAGAACCATGCAATCAATGGCCGGACTCTATTGGGCCCCGATAAGGAACTGGGATACGAGTGGGAGTGTCAACACAGAGCAAGGGAAGCTTGGGTTCAATCCAAGAGACACAATTATCTGGGATGGGAAAGCCAGAGAGTGGGGCACCCCCCATCCTGTTGTTGAAGATACATTCATAAGACTCCTTGAAGAAACGAGAGTTGGGGTATAGTCCCTGTAAAGGTTCGCACAGCACAATGGAAATGCAATGTGGACTTGATCAGAATTAAGATGAACTCATTGTTTCTGTTGGTGGTCAACATGTGTTTATGCAAGTCACAGAGATGTTTGATTATTTTTTACTTTATTATCAGTTACATTTGTAATCACAATTGTAAGAGCTGTAATCACTTCTGAAAAAAAAAAAAGCCTAAGTGATTAGCAAGGCTAAAGTCAAAAGGATAGTGATTGTTGGCTTCAACAGTATTTAATTTGTTATTAAAATGATACTCTGACTCTTACGTACATGCACTTACTCAGATTCTGGCCACGCTCTGGTTAAAGTCTTTGAGGCTAAACTAAATGTATCTTTAATTATCTGAAAGACTGAATAAACCAGTGAGTACTTTAAAAATGTGTGACTGCAGACATCTAAGACTGTTATCTAATAAAGTCCTGGGACAGAATTAATGCTCACAGCTGTAACAGATATATTAAATATTGCTTCTGTCATGTTTTGTTAGAATGAGAACCAAAGGAAAAGAGAGAAAACTTATCCATGCCAACTTGTTTAATGTAGAAGTTAAAGTTCATCATCAGTCCTCGATTTATTGTCCTACGCTTGGCACACTGTCTTGAATTCAAGTGAACTTTTTATGAGCATGGCTTGTTGATATGAACATATCAGTAGTGGTTGTTAATGTGCTTAAGGATTTGGGGAATGAGGCAAAATGCAAAGAAGAATTCTAAAGTAAAACATTGTCTTCATGTTTAGATATTTAACACTGCCTGATTTCAAGTATTTTTTATTTGCAACGTTATTGCGACTTTGCACTACTTTCCAGTACTTTGCAGTACCATACAGCCATTATTTATTCAGAATGCATTTATGTCAGATATCATTCAATATCAGATTGTCTCAACATTGAGATGTTTTTGTTTTTTTAACCCTTTCCCATCTCATCATGCTCAGAGGAGTTACCTGAAGAAGGTCCATGCCTTCTGTCCCTGACAAGAATACATTGTGATGTGTTAACGGTCAAAAATGACCCGCCACTATGTTTAACAGCAGAGGAAAACCCCTAAATTATCCTTTTTCAACTTGAAATTTGATGACTTTGTGACTCAATGCTAAAAAAAGTGAAACATCTGTGAGCCAAATGCTGGCTGTCACACCTCCCTTCCACCCCGCTCACAGGGGCTCATGCTGGGGTAGAAATGAGCCAAATGCTGGCCCTCCTGGAGCCATGGAGATCCGCTCCAAGATATTCACAAAGTTTGTAATGAATGACAGGTTGTGTCTTCATGTGAAATAGAAGCTGCTTTATTTTAGGGGTTTAGTGAAGGCGGGTCATTTTTGACCCTTAGGACAAGGGGAGTATACAGAATGTTAAGACATCCATCTCCATTTACAGACATGCTTGGCTGTCATTTTGATGGAGGATCTGTGTATAGTAAACATACTGTATGTGTGTGTGTGTGTGTGTGTGTGTGTTTGTTGGTTTTATGCTGAATTCAGTGTTCATGTCTGAATATGCTTGCATAAGACAAGAGTATCGATCTGTTGGATGTTTTGCAGTCTCTATTCTCTTATGGCCATTGATTGCTGGTTTAATATGATTGGTCTAAAATTATATGACCATATACTAAACTCATTCATGGCCATAGATTCTCCATGTGTTTACACGCTAATGGTTGCTGTGTCCATTGTATTTTGTATGTGATTGGTCAGTTTTCCATTTTTCACAGTTGTGCTTTTTAAAGATGGTGGTGTACATTTGTCCATAAATGCACATAAAGTGGAGTTCAGACTGTTATTTTGCAGCGTGACGTAATACTAATACTGTGTTTGAAATACACCTACACTGTAAACAAGATGTTGCATGGGAAAGCCAGAAAGAAAAGCCAACAATGCATTTGTCTTTGACTTACTTTTATTGTTGTGTTACCTCACTGGTTTGGGCTTAGATTAAACTTTGAGGTCATATTGTTTCAGTCATGACAAAATTGTCTGTGGCTTCACTGTTACTGAAATCAAAATATTTGTGACACCAGTACCATCATGGGATTTGAGTCTCTTTTTTGTTTGTTTGGTTGGTTTAAACTAATATATCCACACATGCACATAAATTAGATTTATTTATACGTTCAATGAGTACATGCAGTGTTTGTCCATGAATGATGAGAATCGTAACCCTTGTTGACTTCCTGATGTTGTCGGAAAGTTCACAGCTTTTTGCGTACGTCTTACTACAAACTGTTTGAGGCTGAGCATGTGGGCTGTGTTATGACTGTGGTATATTGTACTTAATTAACTCTAAGGACACATCCTCAGGCGCATTGTGTGCCCTCTTCAAGAAGTGTGTTAGTTTGCAGGGAGAGTTGTATGTCTTAGGTTTGTGTGTCATAACGGTTTTGGTATTACCTGGAATTGTATGCACAGTTGTTGCGCCGTATTTAAGCTTGCGTCATCAGTGTTTATCAAAGGAATTTGGCTCACTATCAGGTGTGTATTCTAAAGAACTGGCTCTCTGTCCACTGTGTCCACTCATGTTTTTATCTATGAACACACACCCACTTCACAGATTTATGGTCCCTTGTGATGAAGTCCCTTTTACACCTCATACTGTGTTTGTAATCACACGCTCACATGAACACATACAGGAACTCCTTTTTAAAAATCCATTCTACTGTGTTTTCACCTTTCAGTAGCATCTGAGTCTACTGGGGAGGCACACAAAATGAGTGGTTGCACAAAGTTGCTCATACCTCATTTATCTCCACGGAAGCTGAACTTGCTCAATAAAAGTAGTTGTGGTTCCCAGCCTGCCAGTGCTGTTCTAGAAGCAGGACTACAGATAGTCTTCCTCCCTGCTCTGCACCACATTTAACCATCATCACCAGCAGCTGCAGGGTGTCTTCAAAAAGGGAAACAAATGATATGTTGGTCACAGGCATCACATGTCTTCACAGTTTGGATAAATAAGGGATTGAATTGTAGGCTGGACCTTCACATGAGGTAGCCGCTGTGTTGATGAAAAGGCTTTTTATGACATTATTGAAAGCTCAATGATAATTTAATAGACCATTTGTCACTTGGTGATAGCAGTTAGAATTGTGTTGTTATTGATCCCACTACAGCTCCACACAGTGGTGCATGAGCTTCTCCCACATGTGCCTCTGCTCAAAACTGCAGAGTGATTCATAATCGGGCAGTAGTCTCACACTGCCAGGTTGTATTTTCTTTTTAACTGCTAGTTATGGAAATTAAAAAGTTTGCCAAATCCTGTTGTAAAGACTATCACAACAGTGAGGGTTTAAGATGTGTATATTCACCTTTCTGCTCTTTTACATAGTCCATCCGTCTGTCCTCTCTGTATACCCGCTTATCTTATTCAGGGTCGTTGGGGGGGCTGGAGCATATCCCAGCGGTCATTGGGCGAGAGGCAGGTTTCACCCTGGTTAGGTTGCCAGTCTATCACAAGGCTAACACACAGAGACAGACAACTCTGTTACATAGAGTGTTTTAATAATTAAATCCTGCCACTAGAGGTGAATTGTCATGAGTCCTTTGCGTGATAAATTGATATATGTAAAATTATATATACTGTGATCGAAGATGTAGGCCACAGGCCCAAGTATTCATTAAAACACTTCAGACAAAATCCATAAGACAACAGACAGAAAATGTCTCCTGCTCTCGTTGTCCGGGCTAAAAATCCTGTAATATTTTAGCTTGCTGTTGTCACAATTAAAATTAGTTTTTCAGATGAGAAATACAGGGAGCACACGTGACTCTTCTGTAAAAAACATCAGATATCATCAAAATCAGTTATTAACCTTGTGAGACATGTTTTGATGAACTTGTTTCACAGGTTAGAGAAAACTTTTGAACGCTGTTGCAGAGAGTTGATGTTTATCATGTCAGTCTCTACCTGCAGACTTTTCCCACGTACGCTGCTGTGGTCCCTCCCAACGTCTGGATTTCCTGTATCTCCCCTATTTTTTGGACCGACATGAATCAAGAGACAAAGGCTGTCGCTGTGCTGAACTTCTTCTCCCTTCCCACTCTCTCGATCCCCCGCAGAAACTGCTATACTCACCCGTTCCCTTTATCTCTCCCCCATGCACACTCCACCACACATTCCCAGCAGTGGGGGTGTTTATTTAACCCTAAGCCTTTGATGGAGAGTGCTTATTGTCTCTGCTCCATGTACAGTCGGTACGTGAGTATTTCCCAGTTAAGGCCATTGTTTTTTCCACCGTGGCCCCAGCCTGAAAAAGTGCTAGCTGGTCTGGCCAAGTCATTAAGCAGGGTCTGATCCCATGACTGTGGTTTTCCTTCCGTCTCGCTCGAGTTTCCTGCGCCGGAGTCATGCTGTTGGTCACAGCACCTGGATGGCATTACTGTTTGCTGTGCTTCTATAAATATCGGATGTGTTGTGGTTACGACACAACACCCTATAACTTTATATACTAACCTGTGACATTTTTTTGGGTGAATTCAGAAGTGTGTGCATGACCGCGTGCATCACTCAAGACTGTTACATTGCTCAGAAGTGTACGTTCCATCACTCACAACCAGGTCTGGTTTCCCTCAATAACTTGCAAAGCCATAATGGAAAACTCCCTCCCAATGAACATCAGTATTTGACTGTTTGACACCCTCTGCTTCCCATTTAAGGCAAGCCAAGATGTGCACTGATGGAGCATCACACACTCTCTCACACACACACACACACATGCTACTGGCACTCTCTACCAAAATAGCACGATAGCTTCTGTTATATGTCATATGGTACTCCAGAGTTTTGACTTTTCATTTATTATGCTTAGGAATAGTGTGGAAACTTAACTGTGTGCGGAATATTTGTTTTGTGGCTAATGTTGATTTCCTCTTCAGCTGTATTTGAAGCTGGTGGATATGGGGGAGTGGGGGTGACTCAGGAAGGTGAGGGTTATTGGAAGGTTGTCAAGCTCCTGTGGTGTTGTAACTTGGCGCCTTTTTAAATTACCGCATCATTAGTCCTCCCACTCGCTCAGCCTCACTTGTGGAGAAAATGAAGGCACAGAACGTTTGCTGACCTTGAATGCATCTTTTTTCTGTACGCAATACTGAAAATTAGTATTCGGAGATCGTACAATCTGCTCAAGCCTGATCCCTGCCGAAAACAGACGAATCAATTACAGGTTTTGTACAATTACGTGTTTTATATTCAGGATTAGCTGCATCAAGTGTGAAATGCAAAACCTTCTTCTCTGCCACAGCCGATGCCTGAGCTGTGGACAGCTGGGTGGGTGTTTGACCACTCCCCACTGATTTCGCCTTTGTTGTGGAAATTCTCACTGGGGCTTCATCACTTTTCCAGTGTGCGTGTGTACACAGCGTATGTGTGTGTGTGTTCCCTCTCCCTGCCTTATCACCCCTGCCCTCAGCTGCAGGTTATCACTTGGTCTTCCACTACCGACGGTAAACTTTCCACTGTGGATGGCTCAAACAATGCAGACCCTTCCTCCCCTCTCCACCGCTTCTTCTGCCTCCCTTCTGGCCGCTATATATAGGCTCCAACCACAAGTAGATCTTTGTCTAAGACATCCTTTTATTTCTTTATGGTGTCACCGGAAAAGGTCCCGTGGTTACTGCTCTGGGAAGCTGTGCGACAGAAAAGTATTCAGCCTCACCTCAGTTTCCTGAGAAAGTTAGCAAATAAACACATCAGATTAGGATTGGCTGTTTCAAGGGTTGAGTTGTTGTTTTTTCAATTGCCTTAATAATGTTCGTCTGTCTTTCTTGTGGAGATTTCATATGGAATACTAGATAGAAAAATACCATAGGTGTGTCAGATAGCTCAGTGGGCTTCATGGATGGAACATTTTAAGATTTTTGGCACTTAGCTTGGGTTTGAATCATGGACTGTCAACCAATGATTTATGAAGTCAGATTTAATTGACAACCACAACCACACACTCACATGCACTCCCGCCTAAAGGCCTCGACATATTTCCGCGTCAGGGCAACATGAAGTTGTGTCTTCCTGATTGTTTTTTCTGAAGGTGTGTCTGAGGACACACTTAAAAAGGCAACAAAAAAAAGTCCTGCTGCTGAGTTGGAGGAGGAGGCTGGGACAAAGCCATAATTTTTATGTTTGAAGCTTTTTGTTGTTACGTTTTGTTGTGATTGGCAGCACTATGGCCCATCACATGTAAAAACCTGCGTTATGTTGAGTCACTTGTTGTGCTGCGCTGTGGTGAGACCTTTAAGACTTGCTCTGGCCTCGTGCCTGCCTTCTGCCGCCTGTCAGCTCTTCTTCAGAAAAGTGTCCACTCGTCTCTCTGGCTGCATGGGACGGGCCGGTCTTGAGATGCCAGTCCACATACCAGCTCAACAGATGGCCCCCTCTCTACTCGCCTGCTTCAGTGGCTTTTATGATCTAGTTTGGCCAGTAAGAGGCTAGCTGAAATGGAAAGGCAAAGGCAAAGGCCCCCTGGAACAAGTGCAGCTGGCCACCTGCTTAATGCTCATCATTCAGCTTTTATAAGTATTTGCATTGTGTGCATAGAAGATGGAGACCTTGTTAATTTCTTTGTGTAAAGATTTTAAATGCACCATATGTTCCTGTTGCACACTTACAGGAACGTAGAATTTCAATCTTCAGTCCAGTTGTACAAAGTATGGCAGGAGAAACAAATCATGTACTTAAGTTATTTAAAGCTGTCCAAAGGACATAAAACTGACAGAAGCAAAGCAGTCCAATGGTTTACAAGGTTTGGTGTCTGTGTTGTGTTTCTGTCTTGTAAAACAAGCAAAAACTTATTGCCTAGCCCTTACTTTTGTTGGACATCTTTATGACAAATCCATATTCTGGGGGTACAGGAATGTGAGCGGTAGGAACATTAATCTCATTGCTGGGCACTGTGCCACTGACCCTCACACACCCCTTGCGTGTTGTATTGGGTATATAGACGACTTCTTCTTAAGATCATCTGGAATAAACAGTCAGCTGAACTGCAAAGACGTTCGCTCAAAGTTTACAAGACAAATATTTACAGTTACAGCTATAATCATGTTCCAACATCATTCCGTACCTGTTTGTTGCGCAGCATATCGCTCGCGGATACAAGACTGGAAACACAACCCCAGGGCCACAGTGTTCTAACTGAAAGTAGCCTGTGCTGTTTGAAATAGCAGCATCTCCCGTCGGAGTTTGGCATAAGTCCGTCAGCTCACCTTTTAGAACCAATCACATATGGTTGTGACACGTAATCCTTTGTTCTTGCACTGACCATAATATGTTACTCGCATAATGTCGCCATTCTCGACTGGGTTATTTTAGTCTTTCTGGTATTGAGCCCATGATGGTCAGGGAGATGGAAATGCGTGACAGAATGAGTGTCTTTTTGTGTTATCCGTTGGCTGCTGACAGAGGTGAAGTGGTGTGTGTGAAGGGACACTTGAAAAGACAAAGGTGTCCCTGGATGTTGGCCTGGTTCTGGTGTTTGCTGTCCATCATCCTTACTACAACCCTCTTCTCAGATGGGAAAACTACTTCCGGAAATTCCCATGTGTGGCTGCATGGGCGGCACTTTCGAATGTTGCAAACTGATGCTGTACATTTTTCCCGGTGGTTAATGAAGACGAATACGGGTGAACACTGAAAAATAAAAGTTTATCAGGGCGATCGGTGCTAGGACAGCTAATTGTAGCACGTATGGATTGATTTGTAGTGTTGATTTATTTTTTTTTTTTTTCTTATAACTTTAACCCATACAGCTAAACAAGGTGGATGCCTGTGTACGCACTTGTGCATGGGGCGAGTGTGTGTAATCTCACATCCGTTTCACCTCAGAGGAAGTGAGGGTGAGGTTTAGGGACACAGTTGTAAAAATGTGTGACTCAGCCACTGGTTGTCAGCCAATTAGTGGAGGGTGAGGGTGTGGGTGTGGGTGCGCGTGCGCGCATCTGTGCGTGTGCATCTCACCAATGGGTGTTTGCCAGTTTGTATAATTTTTGCATCTGGAACAGAGAGATTACATGGCACTTTGTCTCTCAATTCCTGTTTACGCCTCTCTCATGATGGTCAGCGTGCACTCCCTATCCTGTGTGTAGCAGTGTGAGTCGGACTGTGTGCAGTTTCCCCATTTTGATTCTGTCTTCTTTGTATTGGATGACTTTATTCCGTTGGAAGGTCATACAAGGAAAGACAGGAATGCCTGTGAGACATGATTAGATAGATCAGATGATGAATGAGAACAGACCAAAGTAAAGAGGAACCTGTATGGTTAGAAACAAGTTCTTTATTTTTGTTTTTTTTTGCTAAGGTGAAGGCCAGCTGGAGCCTGTCAGGCAGCAGGAACACTGTCACAGATAATAAATGGTAAAGAACATCGTCGTCTGTGCCCAAAATCTTGTTGCTGTCATTTATTGCTCACATCACAACTACAGTTTCACCTATGTGATCTGCCAGCGTGTGTGTAATGGTCACTCCATTTGTTACACTGAACCCACTTCCCTGAATCAGGCTTGACGTGTGAACGCTCGAGTCGCACATGGGATTAGAATAAATTAGATTGATTGTATTGTCCTCTGTGGTGGAAATGCGATGCCGGTTGCAACAATATGATGGAGAAAGTTCACACAGTGCAAATCATTCAGCGTTGTATATGTTTTTAGTTGCAATGGAATCACACAGTACATTTACACCATAATCGGATCGAACGCAGCATTAAGAACTTTGAGTAGCAGACCTAACTTATGTGATTGTAAATCGATTTACTCAAGCATGTAAACGATCCATTGTCTTATAGTTGCCATAAGCAGTTCCTCACCTGCCATGCCTCCCCCTCATTTGCTGATCAAGCAACTCCTCATGCATGGAAAATGACGGCATCCTATTTATTCCATCCGTGTTTACGTCTTACTCTGCATTTTCATCTTAATTGCCGTACAGACAAAGTTAATTAATGATCATCCGCATGCATATTGGATTTAATTGGACAGAGATAGTTATTAGATTGTATTGTCACAGCAGAATATATGCCAATGATCAATAACTTAACAATACAAAGAAGGAAATTAGTGTGAATGTTTAAGTGAGTGACATGTTTACTTTACATGGATGCTTAAAGAGATAGGAGATAATTCTTGCTCTCATACCTCCCCCTCTTACTAATGACCGACATGGCCACCAGGCTTTGGCATGTTTTGGAACCCTGAAATTAGTTACTAACACCTCACACTGCCAAATGTGTGACACACTTTTAATGTAGGCTAACCTTACTGCTTACCCAGTCACTACCCAGTGATGTCCGTTCATAAGAAAGTTGCGAAACTGGATTGTGAAATATTCAAGTGTGTCATAAAAAAAACATAATTACCCAAAAAACATGAACAAGGTGTTTCTTTCTGATGTGTAGGGAAGCGAAAGGAAATATTGGGAAATCACCAGAGAGGAATGACAGAGAGAGTATACACACAGGAGGTGAG
>OMOW01066960.1:0-15735 GCA_900312555.1 Lamprogrammus exutus
AATATAGAAATATAATAAAATTATCATTTAGAAATATGATTTTTAATTTTCAGATACATGAAGAGTGGTCTAAAGGTGTGTTTGTCATCAAAGCTGGAGATGAAGATATTCACACTGCCAATGAGCGCAGGCTAAAGGTGAGGTGTGGCTGCTTGTTAACTTTGCACAAGCAAAATTGTTTTTCACAAAATTATATTGTTTGTTTAGGTTGAGAAATTACTGTTTGAGGTTGTTTTTTTTTTCAACATTTACATGAAGATCAGCATGCTGTTATATTTGGGTGCATGCATGAGTAGTAGTTAGTAGATATTACTGTATAACAAAATGTAACTTTTACATTTTTGAGATCATGCTACTTGGCAATCACTCAATATAGCTGAAGGTGTATAAAGTTATAAGGTGTTAGCAACAGAGCAGTTTGCCTGAGACTGATGAATCATTTTTCTTTATAATTTCACCTCAGACACGCACACACATAGTTAGCAGTTGGTTTGTGTTTGTTGTGGCACATCGTTGCTTCCTCTGCTAGCTCAGATGTGTCACCTCTTGGTTGGCTTGTTGAAGCAAAGTTTAGTATGCGTGCAATGAGACCAGGTACCGTTTTCTATTGTTTAATTCATGAAACGCGCAATTACAAATCAAACATAAATCCAACTGTACTGTCTAATGTGCGGTCAAAAAACTGTATCGCCTCCACTTTCTCTAAACTCCCAAACCATCAAGTAGCAGACTCTTAAGCCGCACTAATATAGGCAATAGTATAACAAGATGGTGTCATCAAGTTATAGCAGTGGTGTCATCTAGACTAACAGTGATGTCATCTAGACTAAAGTTACAGCAACGATGTCATACATGATGTCATCTAGACTAACAGGGTTACACCAACGATGTCATCTATGATGGCATCTAGACTAACAGGGCTACAGCAATGATGTCATCTAGACTAACAGGGCTACAATTATGTCATCTAGACTAACAGGGCTACAGCAATTATGTCATCTATGATGCCATGATGTCTTCTATGATGTCGTGATGTCATCTTGACTAACAAATTTACAACATTGGTGTCGTACTGATGCATTCCTAAATTATAAATTTCTAACAACATGGACTCTTTAATCATCTTACTAACCTAACTAATCTTTTGGCTCGAACAGTGTTTGGTTTTTTTTCTCCATTTTACTCTCCACCTTCTGCTAGATGATCTTTTTACTGTAGTGCAGTAAAAAGTGTCTTGAGCAGCAAACACAGCAGCCTTTAGGTGTGGGGGAGCATAAATCTTTCTGGAAACCAAATCACTCCTTGAGAAAAGTGGCCATTTGCAGTGAAAATCTGTTCAAAAAAAGTATTATTAAGTGGATCAGTGTGTTGCAAACCTGGTAAATTCTTTCAATCTAGAACTGAGAGGAGACACCAAAGTCCTTGAGCTGCTGTCTGTTATTTTTCAGGAGCTGGTTGGTGCCCCTGCAGGGAAGCTGCACACTGGCAGGAGCCGAAATGACCAGGTTTGTATTGACTGAATTATTATTTGCATTTATACCGTTACCTCCTTGAATGTATGGACGACTTGTAATGGTCACATGTTTACAATGAGTAGGTGGTGACTGACATGAGGCTGTGGTTGCGGGACGCCATCTTAGCCCTGAGGGAGAGGGCCCTACAGCTGATAACTACCATGGTGGAGCGGGCAGCGGTGTAAGAAAATAAACACACATGGACACACACAAACAAACATATTTCTATCTATATTTACCTAAAGGTCCCCTGTGGTGTCTTCTTTTACCTTGTTTTTGACCACAGGGAAATTGACGTCCTGTTTCCTGGTTACACTCACATGCAGAGAGCACAGCCAATCAGATGGAGCCACTGGATTCTGAGGTGACCTTTCTGAAGTCCAAGCTATGTTTTAATAAGTTCTTTTACAAGCTTTTACAAGTGTGTTGAGCTTACAATTATAAATTTGTAAAAAAAAAAAAAAAGAGAGAGAGAGATTAACTAGATGCTTGTGTGTCTATAAACAATTACATATTAATCGTGCCATTAATGAGTTCTCTGAATCTGCCCAGAATATCAAGATATCAAGCAATAGGAGTAAAAAAGGTTCTGTCAGCATTTAAGACAAGTTTTAAGTTTAATGAGTGTATATTTAATTTTCTTGTTGCTAGATATATGGATTATGCATAGCAGTAGGACACAATCTCATTTACAGACGTGTTGGTGTTGGTACCCCTGGAATTTAAAGAACCTCACAATCTTCCCTGAAATAAGTTGAAACTGACAAAAGTAATCCTTTATTCCATGTTTAATAGAACTGAAACTGAACTGAACTTGAAACATCACTACAATCCAATTATATATGATCACTTCTAAAGGGTATCAATAATTTTGTCCAGGCCATTTTCATTTGATTTATTATTTGTAAATATATGTTGTCAATATGTTACATTTAAAATCAAAAGCAAAGTGTCACTTCTATGAAATATGGAATAAAGAACATTGGGTGCCAATTACTTTAGTCAGTTTCAACTTATTTCAGTGAAAATTGTGGGCTTTTTTGTTTTTATTTTAAGGGTACCAACACTTTTAGTCACGTCAGTATCTGTATTGTAAAAAGGACTGGACCAAGAATTGAACCTTGAGGAACTCCTTTGGATACTGGAGGGATTTTGAAGAGTTTTTGTGATCATTAACATCCGTCTCCTGTTACTCTTTGCTTTGCTGCCTCAGTCACGCAGTTGCTCTGAGCAGAGATGTGGACCGGCTTCAGGAGATGAAGAAACGAGTTAATGTTTTGCCTCTGGGAAGGTACGTCACAGACGCACGCTCACAGTCTGAAACTGTTCTCCCTCGCACGCTCGATCAAGGAATCTGAATGATGGTTTTTCTTCCAGTGGCGCCATTGCTGGAACACCACTTGACATAGACAGGAATCTGCTGCAAAATGGTGAGACCACTTCGCCGTAGAAATAAACCAAATTGTATATCTGTGATCTCGCAATCGTTACAGCTTGGTTTGCGTGTTGCACCAGCTACATGTAAGTTCAAACATAGAGGAGTTTGAGCATCGTGGGAGAGTTGCACTATAATTTGGTATAAACAGATTGCCAGTTTCAATGTAGAGGTAAGATGCCGATTTACAGCGGCTCACTTTTAGGTACAAAGCCTCCTTAGCTGTCATGGTAGAACAGTCAGAAAGATGCCAGAGACCGAGATGCATTACATTCCTGTTTAACATTAAACATTAAATGCCTTATTCCAGTTAGAAGCTTATAGTTTCCTTTTCTTTACTGTGGTGGAAATCTTTGTAATAGTCAGAGTGATTGCTGGTGAAATAAAGAAATAGAAGTTCAGTTGTCTTTGTAGGTTTTATTGTCTGAGAGATTATCGCTGCAGCCAGGTCTGTGCAGTTTTCAGACAGACGAAAATTGAAGCACAGAGCTGGTATATAAAGCAAAGTGCCCCTCCTATTGAGGAGCCATTGCTAAGTCTGTATTATGTCTACAGCAGTTGAAAATACCAGTCGCGCTCAAGGTTTCTGGGTGTGCAGACATGAGATTGGAAAGTCTCTGTAGTTACAGCTGGCAAGGTTATAAGAAATAGCATGAGTTATCTTGCAAGGCCAGATCAGGACAGAAGTATAATTTTCCATTACATTTACCATATTACCCAATAATGTTTTTTTGATCGTTCAGTTTAGTCGCAGTGTAAGTAACAATTGTGCAACTGAACTAAGTGATGACTTTCAACGAACTACTCATGTTACAGTTGCTGTTGACCTTACTCTTTAATTTCTAATCAAATTTGCCCTCAGCTGGTGCAACAGGTCAGTGGTGATTCATCATCTGTAGCCTGTTCTGTTTTTTGTTTATGAAATGTGTGTTTCTCTATATGTTTCTCCACACTTTGTTGTGTAGAGTTGGCCTTTGACGACATGAGTTTAAACAGCATGGACGCTACAGGCCAAAGGGACTTTGTTGGTATGGTAACCGTACCTTTAATCGCCTGTCATGTATAAATAGATACTTACATGTAAAATTAATTGTGAGGTTTCTTTAATACACTTTCCTGTGTGTGTGTGTGTGTGTTTTTCTTAGCTGAGTTTTTGTTCTGGGCCTCCTTGTGTTTGACCCATCTCAGTAAGATGGCGGAGGACCTGATGCTGTACAGCACCAAAGAGTTTTCATTCATCACACTCTCTGACGCCTACAGGTCTGTATGTGTGTCTATCTGTCTGTGTGTGTGTGTGTGTGTGTGTGTGTTTTATCATCCAAACCTTAATGACAAGTTCCAGATTAAATAGAAATTACAATGTTTTGATTTTTCTGTCTTAATAAAATCAGGATTCTCACCCACAGCACCTTTTCTAAACAATGCATCGGTTTATTGCAGCCTGTTGCACAATAAGCAAGGCGTCTATAATTGCAATTCAAAAATGTTCAATAAAATTACAACAAAAATGTAAAATATAATAGTTCAAATGTCTGACTGTCAAATCCCCAAAACTTTGTAGACAAACCTAATTAAAACCAAGTAATTGACTTTAGCTCTGAACTAGAAATACATTTACAGAGCTTCACATAAATATGCGTTTGTGTTCAAATGGCTTAACGCTCTTGAACAAACTGACATATTACTGTTTTGGCATGAATGTTATGCGAATGCGTGAACTTTAAGGCCCCCTTTTAAGTTGTGACGCGCTGAAATTCAATGTTCTGTTAGTGTACAGCCTGCAAATTTCCCCGGTATGGGACAAATTAAGGATTATCTTATCTTATCTCTCATGCGTCATGAAACCAGAAAACCTTGATGCACACCACCGACTCAGCCTCGGTAGTTAATGTACGAACACGCTATGCTTTTCAAAGTTTGTGCCGAGACAAAATAAAAGTTGCTTACTGTTCTTTTTAAGCCTGTTTGTAGTTACGGCATATTTCCCAACATCTTTACAGTCCCACTGCCTCACCTCACAACTACACACTAATACACTCTGCCCATTGTAAAGTACGGTAAATGGAAATGTCAACACTTCATCGTATAAGAGTCCATCTCTATCTGGCCTCGTGGATGTACGTATTATAGAAAAGCAAAGTGGTTGTCATATTCTGCATTGACAATGTTAGATGAGTGGCAGTTGAAACACTTACAAGGCTCTGATGGACGCAATCTCTTGTAGTTGAATTTTTGGCACAAGCAATGAATTATCAGTGTTCAACTTGTAAAATGAGAGCATTCAGAAATGTTCTCTGTGTGTTTGTGTGTGTGTGTGTAGCACAGGCAGCAGTCTGATGCCCCAAAAGAAGAACGCTGACAGTCTGGAGCTGATCAGGAGTAAAGCTGGTCGTGTCTTTGGCAGGGTAAAGACTTCCAGCTAAAGATCCACTTCACTAAACAACCTGAATCCTGTGGTTGAAATGCAGACAAACACATCTTGTTGTTGTTCTGTGTCATAAAGCGATCCAGCAGATTCCAGATCCAGGCAGAACCTTTAATCTGTTTACATTTTGAAGTGCTGCGGTCAGAATTGCTGGTTGCTACCGTCGTCGTCGGTGAGACTTGTGAGAGAGTTTGTCACTAACTTTCACACTGTCTTTATTTCAGTGTGCAGGATTCATGATGACACTGAAGGGCCTGCCCAGCACTTACAACAAAGACCTGCAGGTACACAGAAGACGTCTCTGGGTGTTTTCACGTCACTCGTTATTTGTCTAATGAGTCCCCTTATTCTCTCTGTTTTTCGTCTGCTCTCGTCCTCCTTCAGGAGGATAAGGAGGCCATGTTTGACTGCTATGATACTGTCCACGCTGTGCTTCAGGTGACGACAGGAGTCGTGTCCACACTCAAGGTCAGAGAATCAATCCACTGACTAGCTGGGCAAAGTTACCGACACATTTTCCCCTCCCTTTGAACACATTTGTCTCTCGGTGTGTTTCAGATCAACCAGAGTGTGATGGAAGCTGCGCTCAGTCCTGATATGTTGGCTACTGATCTGGCCTACTACCTTGTGAGGAAGGGGGTGAGGATTCTTTAGGCTTGTTTTGATCCGATTTGTGCAAAGGATATTTTCAAAATGTGTGTGTGTGTGTGTGTGTGCGTGCGTGGTTCCATCAACTAAATCTGTGTGAATATTCTTAAGTCCCAAAAGTTATGGTGGGCAGGTTGGACATGATCCACCGAAGAACCCATTACATTATTGTAACAGTTGGTCTGATGGTGGCGCTGTAATAACCACTTTTACATTTTGGCCTATAACTTTTGAACCATAAGTCATAGAATCAAAGTAGGCAACGCCCAATTGCACCTATCTAGATTGAACGCTATTTTCCTCCTACAATTTTGGGTCAATTGTCGCAAAATGTTACCTGTAGAATGTCTGGACCAAGCCGGACAAACGTTTTCTCTTTGTTTTTTGATTTTCCTCACCATTTTGCCACAACTGGCTGCCAAAGTTAAGTGGGCGTGGCTCACTCTTCAAAAGGTGCTGCATCTCATTGATGAATTAGTTGACTGTAAACAAACTTGGTGGACGTGTGCACTCACTACTGCACCAATGCAAAAAAAAAAAAGAAAGATCAGTCGACCTGATGGTGGCGCTATAACAGCAACAGTTACACTCTCTTCACTGGTGGTATCAGATGGCACGTGTATCTTTGTCTCAGTGAACTTTGTTATTGTCCTCTAATGCAGATGCCATTCAGAGAGGCACATGGCATCTCAGGTAAAGCTGTGTTTGTGGCTGAATCCAAGAATATCCCCCTGAATCAACTCACTGTGGAAGACCTGAGCACTATATGGTGAGTGAGTCACACACACACACACACACACACTCACTCGAGTTCAATTCTCACTTTTTTCCCCCCTCGTCTTTCTCCTGTCCACTCTGTCATCTCAGTCCTCTGTTTGGAAGCGACGTATCTTCAGTGTGGGACTACACGAGCAGCGTGGAGCAGTACAGCGCCCCCGGAGGCACAGCCAAGTGCAGTGTCGCCGCGCAAGTGGAGCGCCTGAGGGACTGGCTAAAGAAACAGGCGCAGTGATCCCGAGTGATTTCAGCAAATCACGTTTTGAATCAGGTTTACAGAAAGAGGTCAAAAGAGGTTTTGAAAATGAGACATTGGAGTTTTGTAAATTGAAATCGAGGCTGACGTTGGATTATTTTGTCATTTTCAACCATGTTGCCTTTCGAACATTTTCCAACATTTTCTTTAAGCGAGTAAAACTTGTTTGTTTTGGTTGCCATGTAAACTAGGATGCTTTGATTCACAAGTCGCGGCACGGAAATGGCAGCGAGGCGTCTGTAAAGGAGCGGTGACCTTTGAATTTGCTCAGAAAATTGAAAAATAAGTTGTAAAGTTGGGGAAAGCTGTGTTTCCGCTGCCTGCTCCACCAGTTTCCCCGTCCCCCAACATGCGGGCATCTGATGCAGTTTATGCGTCCGTCTCTTCACACGTGGACTCAAGATGTCGATGGGGACCATGGTGGGTGACGCGGGATCAGGCAGGCAGGATGTTGGAATTCTGTGGTAGCATCCTACAGTCAAACAGGAAATCAAGGCAGGTTTACTGAGGCAAACTTAATTTTGCTTTACTGCAGTTTGCTGTTATTGATGATATTACCAGCTTTGAAATAAATACATTGATGAGCAATTTGTGTTTAATTTCATAGGTTTATGATTATTTACAAAGCAATACAGTAAACAAGAATCACAGCCATCTCTATAAATACGAATACTCTAATTATACCTAATACACATGATTGTGTACAGTGTGTTTAGGAAGTCTTCAACCCCTCATCTGAACTACAGCGCAACGAACACTACATGACAAGTAAATGAGAACTAGCAGAGTCCATGCACAGGGAATGCTTTCCATCAGTTCACATTTGTTAAAGTTACATTTTAATTCATGTAAACCCAGAATTCTCTGCTCTTCCCTCATCACACATCTGCTTTATTGAAAAAGGAATATTAACTGAAAGCGGAAAAGAATTTAAATTGTCATTGTGGGAAGTTGAGAGAACAGGAACAAAAAGAAAGATGTTGAAATTGCTTAGTGTGGTAAAGACCTCAGTATATAAAGCCAGTATCACTTATTTGATATATACACACACACACACACACAAATGTAGCCTTAACTCTTAAATTGTCAGGCAGATTGAATCATCTTGAATTAAATGTAAAAACGGTTGTGGAAAACAGACTGTGTGAAGTAACCAATGCCCTCAGCTGAATAACCTCTCTCTCTCGCTTTCTAACTTAACCTATGGTTTGTTGTGCTACATTAAACGATTCAGTGTATCACCGCAGTTATCCCAAAAACGGACAAAACGCCCAAACACAAGTGGATCACACCAGGCTGAACTCCGTCCACACTGGCCCGGTACACAACTCTGCCATCTCGAGGCTGCGTGGGTCGGAAGATGTCAGCCATGGGCTGTCCAGTCCAAAATCGACACTGCTGAGTTATCGCCACCAGCTGGAGAGGAGAGAAATGAAACCTCAGAGGTGGAGAAGGGAGGCGTTTACACGAGAGGACAGGTCAGAGAACAAGGGGCAGACATGTTAAAGGTGCATTAAGTATGATTTTTACAGTTACAAATGCAGTAAAAGACATTGTGTCCCTTTATGACTTGGTCACTAATAGAAGAATCGGATTGAAAATAATTGTCAGTGCTTTCTCAAGGTCTCAAAAGTCGAGATGTTCACAGGTTTGCCCGCAAACAGGAGGAGCGAATTCGTGGCCGTGGCATTTGAGCTCAAGCTTTTGATCTTGAGGGACCCCTGGTTGCAGACCTGTCGATTGCTGATGGGCAGCATCTTGTGAAACACCGTCCAAGCCACGGCCTGCTCGCAACCCGGCGTTGTCATGGAGCCCACATAGCGATAGTAGCTATGGAGGTCCTTTTCATATGGGATGAGGTCACTGATTCGAATGTCTTGGATGACCGTAGTGCTGCCTTTACACAGAAAACACGGGAGAAAAGGGATAAGAAAACAGAGTTGGGGGATGTGAGAAAATCACAAATAGTTTATTTTAAAGTTTGTATGATTGTAAAATATTCATTATGTAATCCGTTTTGTTAAGGAACCAAGATCATACCATTGTTTTTCACGCGTCCCAAGGCAGCTATGATTATGTCCAAAGCAGGATTATCGTCAGCCGTTTCCTGTAAGGAAAACGCCTTAAAATTACAGATGCAACACATGCTCACAGTGTACAGGGTGACTGATAAGTTCTAAGCCTGACATAAAGGAGTGAGTAAAGGGCTGTCGCTCAGTGATTATAACCCCTTGGTTTCCGTAGGTCCTAGGTACCCAAGCTCTGTGAGTTGTACAAGAGGGACAAACTAGGCCAACATGCAGCAGTTACATACTTACTGGCTGCTACACATTATTGAGACTTTCAACTAGTTTAGCACCCATCCCGCTCACCTGATTTGACACCCTTAGGTGTTAGACAAAGGCTTTAGCCAGAGCCTGTTTTGCCTCAGACCATGACGACACATGGACGACCCAAGAAAAGCACTTGAAGATTGCTGAAAAATAATCTGCAACACCTCCCCTATCTTTTTATGCTAGTCTCAGAACTTATCAATCAACTGTCATATCTTATTAAAAGTACAGTATAATACAGCTGAGCACCTCAAACAGGAAGGCGAGCAGAGCGATTCCGGCCATATCATGCTCTGCTTCTGTCAGAGAGCCATAGGGCTCCTTGATGTGGACGATGTGCATCTGGAGAGAAAATCTGAATGATCATTTAGTGGATTACAGTTATACATTTTCCTATTATTTCTGATTAATATTCCTTATTTAATACTGTTGGGTTTGCAGCTTCTTCTTTTTTAAAGTACCAAGACGCTGCAATAAAGTGATTTTTAGAAACCCTAAAGTTAGTACTGTAGCGACAAATGTGATGTGGTTGACCTCCATGGGGAACCTCTCTCCATCTATAGTGTGCTCTGATCCCTCTCTCCCATCCGCTCCCCAGTGGAAATGAAACTGGGTGGCCCTGTAGTGACCTGGCAGAGCTCCTCCAGTCAGACGCACCGACTGAGGCAGATGAAAGTGAGCTACAGGGGACAGAAACAAACTCATTTTATCCAACAAGAGGTGTCCAGTTATTGGAGGGACGGAGAAGAGAGTAGGTTCGTTTTGGGGAGTGAATGGGAAAAGGGAATGAGCAGATAAGAATGAAAGGACAAATTGACTGTATAATATTCTGAAATATAGTAGAGGAAACATCTAAAATCTCACAGAACAGAGCCACCTGAGTGCTCAAATCTGCACTGAAGTACAGAACTTGAGTAAATGTTCTTACTTCTTTGAGTTTGCCTTATGTTATACACTCAATTTCCACTTAACATTCACATTATTTAGATTTGGATCAGAGACGAAGACGTGCTTTGCTCTTCGTTTACCAGAGTGTCCTTTGTTCTCCACTGTTATGTTGATTCTGTTGGTGTGACCGATGAAGTCGAGGGGTGCCAGGGCGCTGTTGGGGTGCACTTTGCTGGTGACGATGTTAATCGGTGACTGACGTAATCCTCCACATCTGGGAAACAGAACTTCCCAGCTGCTTGGTTCTAAAGCAACAGAAACGATAATATCTTCAGTTTTTAGGGTTTATCAAGTGAGTGGAGCCTCTCAGGTGTTTACCGTCCATGAAAAGAAATCAACATTTCCTCAGCGTTCATGATGATGGGTTCACTTTTTCCATTCAGTCTTTTTCATGTCTCATTCCTTACCCCCATACCCTGCTCCCCCAGAGTACAAACACACAGGGACAAAAAGCCCTACTGAGATTTAAGGATAACATTTTAGAAATACAGTAAAGGAGAAAAAATTTTAATAGATTACAAATCACTGCACTAAAAGTATCAATAATTGCCTTTACACACGTCTGCAGCTTTCATTTTCCAGGTACAAAAGAGAAGATATCTTCAGCTCTCTAATGTTGTCTTCTCTAAATGTAAAAACTGTGATAGCTGATTGAGAAATAACTTAATGGTTGGTGGAGATTAATCTTTCCAGAGCAATAAATACATTTCTTTGCAAAATACGTAATCATGATTAATATTCTACACTTTCTTGTCTTTTGTCTAGGGCAAGGATTTTATTTTATTTTATTGAACTCCGTATCTAACATTCATCTTGTGAATCTATGAATTGAATTCCAAAATGAGCTTAATTTTTCACACTGACAGAGGAGATGCATGTTCCTCCTGTAGTTTTAACGCTCGGGCAGTTTAAAGACGTACGGTATTGGTAATACTGGAATTAACTAATTGCAGTATAGTTTGGTTGATCATGGTTGGGTGTAAGATGCAGCACAGTGTCCTGTAACGCGTAATCGCTGAGCTCAAAACACCTAAGGAATTATATTACTTCAACGACAATTACTCCAGACTTATGTGCCAGGCTCAGAACTTATCAATCAACCATTGTTGTCGTCTCAGTTGTGGTTTCATTTATTCACGTATTGTCCACATTGTTATACATCGAAAGCTCCATTAAGCCTCAATGACTCCCTGCACACAGCTTTGCAGATCCCGCCGGCTCAGGATTGACTTCCTTTTGCGTGTTGAGTCCCTCCAGCTCTCACCGCATATGTAACACGCTGCTTTCATTTAACAAGATGATAGAAGCTGTTTGAATCAGTTTGTCTCTCTTCTGCTCTCTAGTGGTCAAAATAGCTTACTGCAGCTTTAAAATATGGACGAGGATTTGCAGTGAATCAGTTTACTGAAACGCTTGTAGATACAACATGGTGACTATGATGCTTATTTGAAAATACTTGTGTCCTCTTCATCTTGTCTTACCTTTGCACGTATCATCACAGGAGTACTGACTCTGGTAACACCACTGAGCTGGAGAGGAAGAAAAGCACTCAGATCAGCTGTAATGTAAGACACACACACACACACACACACACACACACAGACACACAGACAAGCTGGCTTTCTCTAGTTAATAGCTAAGTATTTTGTCACCTTTGCCCTTTAATACCTGCACTGTTTTTCTCAGTCAGCAAACTAATTAGCTAACCTACACAAAGTGACCTTTGTCAGATGAGGAGACATCCAATGGCAATTTAACACACACACACACACTCTCACACAGACACAATATTCTGTTCTTTAGTTGCCTCTATTTTGTCATTGGTAAACATCAGATAAAATCGAAAACCTCAAACCAAACAGGACAGAGAGGTTACCGATGAAAATGAATGACTATTTACAGCTGCTGTGATATTTTATAAAGTGTGTGTAACAGTAACACACGCGCACACATACACACACAGTCATAGGACAAACTCAGTGTCCTGCTGACTGTCTGTTAGGTGTCTGTCAGAGTACCGAGCATGATACTCTTTACTGTTTTGTTGCCCATATCAATCTATCATTTACGTAATTACCAAGCAACTGCTGCTTGTTGTCCTTTCTTAAGTTTAGTTGGTGAATCAGGTGAACACTCGGTGCCTTCACAACATAAAATGAATATAAAATAAATTTGGGTATGACTTGGTTAAAGAAATAATAAAGGTAAGACGGTCAATTTCCAGACATAAACAATAATCGCTTTTCATAACATAATTAGTTTCGTCCCTTTTTTGCTCAATCCTCATCAGCCCTTCTATGTCATTTGTGTCAGGGATTAACCTCTATAAATCTGTAGATGCTGCTAAAAGCACATTTCCCTGACTAGTCAACCACTGCTCATATTGTCGACTTGCGGTTTGACAAGTCGGTGAAATCCTTATGCTGAACACTGAGTCACACTGAACATGAATCCCCTTTATTAAATTAAAAGCAGAGATTTTTGAAGCTTTGAGACATTTAAGCTGTGTACTATGTGTTATTTACATTGATCGAATCAATGTGTAGACGATTGTTGGCTGAGCTACTTTCTCCAGCTGAGCTGCTCCTACTCTCCTGAGCCCAACACATCCAACCAGCAGGTGCTGATGAAGTCATTGTGCTGCATTGTCTTGCCGTCGTGAATGAATGAAACTCCAGCGTGTGACTCCACGCTGGGAATGAAAGCTTCTATAAAGAACCATTTAGCCAATATAGCAGCACAGATTAACCCCGCTGCCTCCCACAATGCCGTTCTTTCAAAGGGGACAAGCGTTCTCACCAGCCGAGAACAATACGCAGGTGGAGGCTGGTTTGACTCCACCTGGCTCATCCACCTGTGCTGACAGAGGACCAAAATCTAAATGTCTTAGACAATTCTTCTTCACTCTTTCCTATAGTTTAACCCCCTTATCACTTGAATACAGTATTTTCTCATTTCCAGTCTGAAACCTATAGAGACATATTCCTTAAATTAGGTGCTCTGACTGCAACTTGTTCTGAATATTATAAAATAAATGGCTATGTCACTTCCATGTTGCAGTAAAGCTGTGACATACCGAAATCGACAAATGCAACTGTGGTGTATTTAAGTGCCTGCTAACTATGTCAAATGGGATTAAAAACTTAACTGAGATTTTTTTTTTTTTCAAGTGCTAATTTGAGATAACGAGTGGACAAAAATGAGCAAATGCTTAGATTATTCGTGCAGTTTTAATCGTCTTTGTAAGTGTGTGTGTGTGTGTGTGTGTGTGTGTCTCTCACCTGTGCAGTGTGGGAATAGACAGGGCAGAGTCAGGAGGTAGAGAGAGAAATCCATGATTAGGACCAGCACAGCCACCCTCACACACAGTCTGAGCTCCCTGAGCCAGGAGGGAGACTGTGTGTGTGTGTGTGTGTGTGTGTCAGGTGTCTGAAGTAGAAAAGACAGACACCTAGTGGCTCAATCAGGTACTGTGGTGTTCCTCATACACACCATAGCTGAATTGATGCAGATTATGAGACAATGGGCCCCTGAGCACAGATACCTGCCAAGGACACACTCGATTGACTATCCCCCTTCTTATCACTTCCATTTGCCTGCAGCACCGCTCAGTGGACAGTCTGGGTTATGCTCTTTATTTCAAGGAACCTGGAAGTCCCCTTAATCATCCACATTGACTTTTTTTTTCTGTTTATAGCGATCGTTTATATTTTAGACCCATTAAAAAATGTGTTATTTTTTCTTCTTTTCTCCTCTTTTCTCGCTTAACCCATTGTAAAACAGAATTTATGAATTATAACATATTATAATGTTATATATAAAAAAACTAAATTCAACTAAACTAACCTATTGTACACAACAACACATTAGGAAACAACCCTAAAATAAATAAAAAGTCAAAGTATTCGCTAATAACACTTATACAGAAATATATTTATTTGAGCTTTAATCAAATATAGAAATACACATATATTTAGTCAAACAATAATTAAAAATCCCTTACAATTATAATTATAATTTTAATGGTGTGATAAAAACAAGTACAGTCATTATATATAAAGAACTGGCTTGAATTTGTTACAGGCATTTGGTGTTGGGACTTACCGGGAAAATGAAATTAAACATAAATACGTCCTTCAGTCAAAACTGGGTCAAAGCCCTGAAATGTCAGCGACAGACTCATGACATCATCCTTCATCTCTGCCATCAGTGAGCAGGCACACGGCGATGACTAATAAACATGTTCAGGGTAAAAAAGATCACGTAGCTTCAGGTCAAACACCAAGTGAGCGATTGACCCATCAGTGAAATGAAATGCTTTGAAATGGATTTTAAACCTGTGCAAATGGGTCTCTTAGGTCCTTCACTTAATGTTAATGTTGATCAAAAACTTTGTATCAACATTTGATATAAAAAAAAAATGCACATAGTTTGTATTAAATGCTTTGTGCTACTTCATTTAAAATAATTAATGGTGAAATAATCTGTTTAAAGTGAGTTTTAAAAAGCGTGCACACCTGATCTAACACTTAAAACAGAATATTATAGTACAGAACAAAATATGAGTAGTATTGAACATTGTAGTATTGAACAAAATCTGATCTGTATAAGAGTAAATGTTTAGTTGAAATGACAGTGACCTGGCTGAAACTTCTCACGCCCTAATTGAAATGTGAAATAGCACAAACGTATTCGTGTTGGATTTTTGTGTCCTCTTCCTCTCTTGGGTCCTGAGGGCGAAGGAAACCACGGCTTGTTTGGCGAAGTCATCACTGGAAGTACTTCTGAAAAAGGCAAACATATCCACCAATCAGAGGCCTTTTCATTGAACCGACACCGCTGTATTTGTTACAGCGCATAAGTCTGAAAACACATTTTTTGTTCAGCACATCGTAGCATCAAAAGACAAAGCGGTCGTATTGTCTCGCACTGCCCACAAGGGGTCAGGATTACTTTTTGCTGCAATGCATGTTGGGAGTCGTGGTTAACTTCTCTTTGATGTATAAAGTCCTGCAGTGACACACATATCACACTTCTCTACTCCACCGCACTTCTTACCTGGAGCACAACAGCGGCGGCCACAACCACGGCGGCTAAAATCGCCATGCGCCCCAACCAGCCCAGGTCTAAGTTTTTCAGGATGAAGAAGCGTGCCCAGCCCAGCTTCTTAAGTGTGTGAGGTGGGTAGCGCATGCTGTTCACACCCTCCATCTTGAGCTTTTTGATCAGGCAACTCCGCAGGTGGCTCAGCTGGTCGAAGCTGAACTTTCCATGGTAGCAGCCCATACCACTGTTTCCTGTTTGCCAAATGGAGAGAGAGAGAGAGGGGAAGAGTTGGACGGACCGGCGGGGGGGGGGGGTGTGTGGGGTGCGCCGGTGTTGTTGTGTCCCGTCTTACT
>OMOW01066960.1:15755-27646 GCA_900312555.1 Lamprogrammus exutus
AAAGAGAGGGAGGGGAAGAGTTGGACGTACCGGGTGTGGCGGCTGGTTATGGGATTGTGCGTTTGTTATTTTGTCTGATTTTACTGAAATAACTGTAAATAACGAGCCCGACATATCTACAAATGGTTATCCATGCCTATACTCACCAACTCCACCGAACGGCAGAGAGCTGATAGAATAATGTATCAGACAGTCGTTGGCCAGAAGTCCACCGCTGGACGTCTCGTCTCTCATTCTCTTGATTACCTTAAGAGAGGAGAAAAACAATGTCCTGCATGGTGTGTCTTTGTGTGAGTCTGAGTATGGGTGTGAAAATGAAGCACGGATTCACGGTTTAATATCCAACAGAATGGATATGGAAGTTTTGAGTCGTTTATAATCGATTAATAATCAAAGGTGTGTAGCTTCCTGTTTACTCAACAACTTGAATGGGGCCTGAAATTTTGAGCCGAACCCCGACCTGTAAGTCAACATTGCTCTCTGAGTCTGACCCGGCCCGCTGCATACCATAATGTTTTCATTCCGAACCCGATCCGAACCCCAGGAGTTCGTTTTCGTGTCCGGGTCGAACCCGACAAAGAGCTGAGGGCACCGGAGAAAACTCGAAAATCTCCCAGGTCACTGGATTAATCTCACTGGATTAACAAGACATTTCCAGTCTCTCTGTTCTGCAGGTTATTGGATTAAATCATTACATTCACAAATCAAAATCTTGATGAATGTATTTCTGCATTGGCGCGCGCGTGTGTGTGTGTGAGCATTGTGTGCTGTTGGCTACCTTGTCATCTGGTGTGAAGACGTAGAGGGCCAGAGGTTTCTCTCCCTTGTTTATGAACTTAATGGCTTCGTCCAATCCACTAACTGATACGATGGGGAGCAGAGGACCAAATATCTCCTCCTGCATCACCTTCGCCTCTGGCTTCACGTCCCGCAGAACTGTGGGGGCTGAACACAACACCGGAACACTTTGCATCAGATTGATGCTATTATTCAGATGTCTGTCAAGAGCATGTGAAGTACTTTAGTACCTATGTAGCAGTCCGACTCGTCGTTTTCTCCTCCAACAGCAGTGGTGCTGTCTTCCATCATGGCCATTATCCTTTTGAAGTGGCGCTGGTTGATGATTCGTCCATAGTCGGGGCAGGTCTTTGGGTTGTCTGTGTAGAAATCCTGGCAGAGGAAATATTTCCAGAAAATCAAAAATCAAATACACACACAGTTTAATGTAGGTTTTTCAAAGATCTCTCTCACACTGCCTGCAATATCAGCACAGACCACTAGTCCACAGCTCACTGGTTGACAAACAGTGTTATAAGTTATCGCTTTTAGCAATATGAGGTGCTTCACTTTGAAAATGATTAAGTGTTATCAGACGGAATCGCCTGTTGTGAAATAAGTGTAAGTTACCTGTTTGTTTTTCAGGTGAAATAGAGGGATTTACATCATGTTATTGTCAAATTTGAGGTTTAAAGATAATGCAAATACACGTTTGTACAGTGACAGAGTTGGGGCACGTGAGGGTGGGGTGGGGACGGTGCTGGGGAAGCCGGGGGATGAGGAGTCGGTAGCATTTTGGAATGAAATGAGCTCGACGCATTGTTCTGCTTTTCAGGTCTTGCATACCTCAATGGACTTCTTGACCTCCTCAATGACGCGGTCCTGGATGCAGGGCTCACACAGGATGTAGTCTGGGGCGATGCAGGTCTGACCACAGTTTGTGTACTTTCCCCAGGTCACACGCCTGCGCAGGAGCAAGGAAGCAGGAGGGAGCAAAGAGCGCATGAGAATAAAGTAAAAAGCTATAAATCCGTGCAGCCCAACTATATTTCTTTACTGCTCTGACCTGCAGGCTATGCTTATGTCACAGTTCTTGTCGATGTAGCAGGGACTCTTGCCGCCAAGCTCCAGGGTGACGGGTGTCAGGTGTTTGGCAGCGGCCTCCATGATCAGCCTGCCCACCACGCTGTTGCCGGTGTAGAAGATGTGATCGAAGCGCTGATGCAGCAGCTCCTGGGTCTCTGGCACGCCACCAGTGACTACAGGGTAAAGCTCCTAACACACACACACATTATTCAAACACATGAAGTTAAAAATAGACCGCATCATTCTCGGTTAAGTAGTTATGCACGGTTTGATCATCATACTATGTATTATGACATTAAAACTGCCAAAAAAGCAAGGTCAGCATTTTCAGCTTTCGTAAAGACTCTACTGTGCAGTCCGTCCTTACTTTGTCAATGTAAACAGGCAGCAGATCCTCCATGACCTTTGAGGTGTGAACACAGACCTCTGAAGGCTTCACCACAGCTGCATTACCTGCATAGGTTCAATGACAAAAGCAGCACATATTACAAGAGAGGAATTATTTCATTGACATTGGGTTTGGCGTTTATTTGTCACAGTTTTATTCCTTCGAACCTGCAGTCTGGTCCACCAAATTCTATCCATTTTCTTGTATGCAGTCTTCCAAAACTTCTAAAGTGAAGTGTCCTCCAAAGCCACCAGGGGGAGCTTGACACAGCAAAAACAACATTTTTTTTGGATGTGGAAAATGCATCCCAAGCCTCTGGTATTTAAATTCTTACAGATGCTGAATATAAATAACTCAGTTCGGTGATGGTATATGCAGCTGCCCTTCACCTGCAATTTTGTTTTTTGATCTGTCACATTCATCTGCCAATACAGACTTCTGACCTATAAACCTCCAAGTTGGATCTGATAATTCTGGGCCAAAGAATGAAGTCCACCCTGTGCAAACACTCACGTATCCACTGCACGTGCTGCAGCTTTAGCCCCGCGATTAATCCTCCACCCATCACAAGTACAAAAAGATTTAATCAAATAATTATACAAAAGGCAAGCTAGTCTTATTGGCCCTGCTTGAAAACACTCCATTGTAATGCCAAACAGCCACAGGCGAACACTCCAGACTGGTTAGCATCACAAAGCCACCACAGCCTGACTAAGCGCTTGTAAACACTCACAAAGTGATCGTTTTTAACTGCAGCTTTTGAAACACAGACGCATTATTCATGATTCGATCATTCCCAAGTTATCATGGAAAGGAGTGATTCCTTATCAATGTGAGGAGGTTAACCTTGCCCTCCAAGCAATCACTGATAGGAGCCACGAACGGTGTAGAGACACGTATGAGGCTTGAATGATAAGTTCTGTGCTTGCCACATAAGAGAGCAAGATATATGGCTGTAATATTTTTGAGGAAGTTCGTCATGTGATTGTTGTAGGATGCATATTTGCTGATGTTTGGTTTCATAGAATTCAACTAGTTTTAATACACAAAGGTTGAATGATAAATTCTGAGTCAGACAGATAAGAAAGAGAGCCAAGTCTGCGATATTTTTGTGGAAGTAACAGAATTCCATTTGCATTCACTTGAACTAAGAGAGCTAAGCGATGAGAACTTTCAAGTTCTAGAGGTACCTGAGAATCTTTGACTCGTACAAGCTGGATAAAGTTGGGCAACGTGCAGTGATTAATGCATGTGCTTGCTGCTACTAACCATGACTGTGGCCTCAAGCTGCTTTCACCTCATGCTGTCATATATCTGTGAAGGATTTTTGGGACCTCAATAAAAGGACATTTATGAAATAGGACTAAATGACAGGCACTGTTGAGCTGGACGAGGATTACGCTGCAAAATTAATGAATGCAAGAGGCTTTTTATGCAAGGCTTGGATCTTATCGGTCAGCTTGTGTGTGTCCGTATGCAATATATATGACGGCATGCATGTGACAATTATACACACACCTCACAACACAAATGTTTTCATGCTGAATCTTTAAAAAAAACAAAACTTTAATCTCACGACTGGAGAGTAGAGTTCACTGAGAGGACTTTGACCCAGTAATGACTGACTGCCAGACAAAAGTGTTGTGAAACACTGGGATAAAAAGGAACTGGGAACAGATATGATCACAAGAGGAGACAGCTGAAAACTGAATGCGACTGAAACTTACATGAGCTTCGTGGTTAACAAATCAGCAATGCTTGGAAAAAGTAATGTTGTAATAATATGCATAACCCCCTTACACTTTATAAAGCTGTAATAAACATCTGCGATATTGTGCAGGAATTGCAGTTTGCGCCATAGCGTCATTACAGTGGTCTGAGATCTTGTGCATGATGTTTGAACTAATAAATGAACAAATATCGGGATGGTTCACAAACTCCTCTTCGGGCTCATCCTCAACACAGGAGAGAGAAAATCTGATTAAAATCAGGTGACCTCTGACCCTCTTACATCACACACATGCACTCACACTGCTCTTTCACCCACACATACACATTCATTATTCTCCCTCTCTCTCTCAGAGATGGAAAGTAACTAAGTACATGTATCCAACTACTGTACTCAGGTACATTTCTGGTTTATTTTTGTTTGGGATCTACTTTTACGTTTCTCCGATGGCTGTAGTTACTGGTTACCTTGCAGATTAAGACTTCACATTCAACATGAGATAATCACATAATCTCATTCCAAATTCACGCATTCCTACCAGTAATACTGGAGGAATTTTAGCCACGTTTAATAAAAATCTCTCTCTTGGCAATCCATAGCTGACATGATGCCATCTGAGGTTTACAGCTGCAGAGTTTTCATGTCTGGGAAGAGGGGAAAGTATGAGGAGGTCAAATCAGGTGAGAATGGTAGGCGAACCACTAGTTCAAGCCATGATCACAGGCAGCAGCCATTGCAACACAAGGTGTGTGTGCAGATCCTAAGGTTTAATGGCTTACGTTCAGGCTAGGAATGTATCAATAAACCCTCCAAAATATCAGAAAAGAATATCCAAAAGTTTTCTCTACCTATAGAGGAGCACGCACTCCTAGTACTGCTGAAAATACTGAATGCAGAACTCGCCATTGTAACGCTGTTGTATTGATTATTTTGCTATTATGGATATGCCAGGGATTTAACAAAATGTAAACATTTTCTGTGAAGTTACGCCCTATCCAATTTACAAAAGACTTTGTCCAGGTCCATACATCTTTGAATGGACCCATACGGAACCCTGTGCTATTTCTTAAACTGCACAGATAGAAGCAATGCACACAACAATAAAAGGTAAATGTATGTTGTGTACTGAACCGTGTTTAGCTACAATGACAATAACACCTTTGTATCCTTCAGTGACTTGCGGTATACAGTCACCACATTCTCGCAGCAACATGTTGCAACGTGCGATCCCCCGGCATCATGTTATTTACACCCAAGGTAACCTTTCACATCTGTATTCTGTAGAGACGCGCAGGGTTTTTCAACAGACCCCAGGGTTAAATGTCATAGGAAAACACTCTGTGAGGCAACAGTGAACATATTAGTAAGTAAATGTATAACTTCACATAGAGTAACATTTAGATATTTATTTATTTCTACCCGTTCTGTGGTTCCTTAAGGGGCCTTTCTACAAACTACGGGGCTAATCCGAACCTGGTATGTGAGCGCTAAATATCACCAAAAATGCTCCAACCTACAAAAAAACAACGTCCTAGTTTGGGGCTAATTTCTCCAAAAATCATTAAATTTGGTTAAATTGCCAGAGTATCACTTCAAAAACTAAGTATTGGAGTACTTCACAGGATCCTACAGTACCAGCAGCGATGGCTCCGATCAGAGGCTGTATGGTGACGGCCCAGGGGTAGTTCCACGCCCCGATGATCAGCACCACGCCCAGCGGCTCCGGCTGGATGTAGACCGTATCAGACAGAGTCAGCAGGTTCTTCTCCACGGGCCGAGGTGCAGCCCACTCCTTCAGCTTCCTGATGGCCAGGCTGATCTCCCCCTCCAGACCCAGCGTCTCGTACAGCTGGGTCCCCACCTCACTCTGAGAACCCAGAGAATACGCCATGTGTAAAGCTTCACAACCGATTTATTATTTTTGTCTCATTTTTTTTTTGCTACACTAGGCTAAGGGATGAGCATTTCGCATTTAAATTAGTTTCTCTCTTTTTTGCTACTAAAGCACCAAAAACTCATGAACCCCCTGACTTTTTTTGTAGCACTGCCAGCTGATCAATATTTCCATTTGTCTATTTTATTGTGCATGTGTTCATTACCCGATAACAAAGAAAGAACGATGACCAAAGCTATTTCAGCAAAATACTCAACATAGTTAATGTGCAAATAGTTAGCATGTTTAGCTAAGCATGCTCAGCATAAGCATGTTACCTGCTAATTGTACCAAATCCTAACTCTATGTTATTATATTAGTATGTTAACAAATGAACAAACTAGCATTTAGGATTTAGCATCATAAAATGTAACGTGTAGCTATGTATCTTTTTAGTTTTGTTACTTACATACGTTGTTATGTAGCTTGTTAGGATGCTTGCGTGTTTACTGTAGCATAGTAGTAAGCTCACATGTGAGCACATTACATGTTATGTATTACAAGTCAACACACTAAGCGTAGTTACTGTAGTCCAAATGCAGCTAAAGCTAATGAAAGAGCTGCTGAGGCTGACATAGTTGACATATTTATCGACAAATTGTTTGGTGTTCTTTCTGGTGCACTGAGGGAGCTGCGCATGCTAACGGCTAGCAGCTTCGTTTTATGAGGAAACTTAGACAATTTAATGTCGATGGAGAGGTGATGGCTTTAATGTGTCGGCCATTCGTGGAGAGCGTTTTGACCTTTTGTTTGACTGTTTTTCTCTTCTAAATATTAGGAATAAAATATGTTAAATAAAATTGCCTATGTCTAGCAAAACTGCAGGCATTCATTTTAACCGACATGTTATCTCTGTTTGAGTCGCAGGCTTGTAGGTGTTTACAGATTGCGTTAAACACAATACACCAGTTGCACAGTAAACATGATTTCTTGACTTCGGGCAGGCGACAAAGGCTGCCTCAACTACAAACAGGCCAGGCCAGGCCAGCCGTTGGATATAATCTAGTTATGATAAGGCAAAGGCAACACGAGGATACATGAAGTTATTTGAAATGTTCCAGTGACTAAACGTAAGTGTCTATATACACAGTGAAATACCCAACAGACTAAGATGCAATGGCCCCTGGGTGATTTGTAACAGGAACCTTGCAAACGTTGAAAGAACAATAATTTGCAATGTCTCTAAATGAATGAATGAACTGATGCCCTTCAGGCCAGAAAGATCCATGTTTTGTTATACAGCACAGTTACCTTAGCTGCATTTGTGACTAATTATGTCATCTTTCTAACTGTGTGTACTCACTTATAACTGCCTGTTTATTAATCATGTGTTTTATTAGATTTAAGAGATGGAACTGTGACTCTCAGACTTGTTGGAGATACTGTACGTATGGATTGTTTTGTGGTTGACGCTGACTCTGGCATATAGATGAACTGAGCGCGTACTCACTTTATTGAGATCTTTCTTGATGGCATCTGCAATCTCTTTCTGTCTTTCAGTGAATAACCGCTGTAGGTTCTTCAGCTGACGGATCCGGTGCTCCAAAGGCTTGGACCTGCCAGTTTCGAAGGCTTTCCTGGCACGAGCCACCGCCTGCTGCTCCCGGGACATCCTAGGAAATATGAAGATGAATTTTCAAATCCCTTTTGCTCTTGAGTATCTCCCTGGATTGATTGCTGGCCGTGGCTGTATGTCCCCCTACGTATGAAAATGACTGCTCTGCAAGGAGGCAATGCATTTTTCTTATCTAACTCTTATTTTTAAACCATATTTAGACTATAACCGGTGTGCTATTTCTGATGTGACAGCATTAAATACTGACTTGAACCACAAAGGAATGGTTAAAGAAATGTTTCTACTAGGTAAGTACATAGCTGGTGGAGCCAGGACTCTTTTCAAACATGACACGCACTACATTTACATGCCCTGATTATTTGATTTATTATTATTATTTGTCCGTGCTGCAATGCAGGCAAAAACTGCAATTTAAGATGTACACATAGACAGAATTAATAGGATGCCACGATGATCTGAATATACACAATCTGTTGCATAATCAGAGGATGAGGAGAGTGAGTTGTGTAATTGCATGCAAACATATTGACTGATGTGTAAAATTGTCAGCATATTAATCAAGTACATGAATAATTTCCCCCAGGAGGATTTAAGGTGCCCCCCCCCCAAAAAAAATCCCTCTTACGCCCCTGCACACGTGATCAAACTGCATTCATCTTGCACCTTTTTGATGGGATAATAAACCAGCTGGACGCAGTGTTTTAACGCGCATGTCATTTACTTCAAAACGTCTATTTCTTGGTGTTTTAATCCGAGCTGCGCTTCCTATTGTGCGCGCTGTGCTGTCGTTACGAGATGGCGGAGAAATAACCGCTAAGTGTAATCGGAAACCTCCAGAAGAACTAAAGCTTCAGCCAGACAGGATCTGTCCGTGTTGTGAAGCTGAAAGAGAACTTCACACTGCCAGATCCTTTACAGTAAACACAATAGCTGAGTTATAACAAAGAGATCGGGCTGCTGTGGGCAATAATAGTGCTGAAAAGAGTCACACGGAGCTTGTTGGCTGGTTAATGTTTACTTACCAGTCTCACTCAACTCTTACAAGAGCACATTTACCCTTTAATCTGTTGCATTTATTTGCTTTTGTGTCCCTGTGCACTTTAATAAACAGCAGCAATATTTAATGTCCGTTACGCGACCTTTTCCCTAGCTGCGTGATCGCTTTCTCTCAGGCTGAGCTCAGCGCGGTGTCATAACGCCCAAACCCCGCACAGCTTTGCGTTGTTGATTTTCGTGTCGTCGTTGTTGTTGTTGCTTTTAATCCTACCTGGATTATTTCAGTGCGGATTGACTGCTTGAGAGATCCTCGGGTGTTGGTTGCAGCAATGTCCCGTAGCGGAGCAGCAGAATGATCCGGGTGACGGAGGAACACAGCTCTCCTTCCCCCCGTTAGGTCACACCCCTGCAGGGGCTGGACCACACCGAGGTGTCGTTGATTTGGTCCAGATCCTGATATCTTGACTGAACAGTTACTGATAAATTACATAATACATCAAAATGTTGCAAAGTCCAATAATAATACTAATAATTCTAATAATTAAGCCAGATGCGGTGACTAACTATGTAACTTGACTCATATCAGAGTTGAAGTAGAACGTTAAAGTTTTGCTGCTTGTAAGACTTTATACTTTATTCCACTATTTCACGGCTGCAGTTCTTACATGACTGCATGCAATATCACTCCTGTCATCATCTTTAATCATTACTTTCTTCCCTATTTTCCAATTTATTTCTCTCTGTTTGCCCTCCAGTCCTTGTTTTCTTACCTTTTCCTTACTTTTCAACTGACCTGAACATATGAAAAGCCCCGATCAGCAGGCCCCCAGCATTTTGGCCCCCCGACCAGATTTTGCTATTGTGATCCCCCAACTTGGTCACAACAAGATCATAACAGACTGGGTATTAAACACGCCACAGCTAAAAGAACACATCTGACATAAACAAACGAATAAGAAACTAAATAAATATCTGAAACGAAAGTAAAAAATTAGAAGAGAGTTGAATGCTTTGAAGTAGATCATTTTAGATGGTTTTTGATTTAATTCGATTTAAAACGTCATACAACTAACCAAACCTTTGGTATGGGGCCCCCTGGTGGTCATGGGGCTCCTCACAGCCCTGTATGTTGCGTCATATGTGGAGCCTGCACTGCTGTAGGCACCTGATTGTATGACTAGTTAATACTTTATACTTTACTGACCAAATGTCGAATTCATGACTTTTACTACTTTTACTTTTTCCATTGTGCTAATGTTACCATTGCTTAAATATACAATGTTTGTACTTGTTCCATCAGTGGCTCCTACCCACTGAGCTCAGTAGATGCATCTTTCTCCTAAAAACCCCTTTACACAGATTTTTGCTGTTTCTGTCGGTAATAGTCAGACTATATTTTGGTAAGTCCAGCGCAGTAGACTGGAGTTTAGGAATACAGAGTACAGTTTGAGTCTAGTACCCGCTAGTACCCTGAGTGCAACCCCATTCTTTAATCTCCAAAAAACCATGATAAACAAAGTTTGAAGCTATATATTGTGTTTGTGAATCTGTGTCCAGATGGATAGTTTACTCAATTAGCCGTCCCTCAGGAAGATCTTCATTCACGCTGCAGTCTTGTATCCCTCCTTTATCAAATGCCAGCAGTCACACTCAGCCTTTAGATCTCAGGACCATGCGATGCCCTCTGATAATGATTCAGTTTGATTTTCTGAGAGATCATGGAAAGATATTCCTTTTCAGGACAGGGATCCAGTCATCCAGTCAGGTAAAGTTGAGTCAATACTACTTTATAACGCTCATTGCCTGTGCCAGGTCAGTTCAAGAGAACAGAATCGAGTCAATCCAAGTCAGATATCCTTAAGTTGTGCATGTTTTGAAACTAATGCAAAATTTCCCCCCGAAAAAGACTCCATGCAGGCTTACTGTATGTAAAACGTTTGTTGAAATGATACCAGATGTAAAAAGAACAGTACATGATATCATCGTCTTAATATTAAAACATTTACTTATTTCAAGTCATCGTGTTTCACGCCAAGCTTATGAGCGTCCAGTTCCACTTGTTAGCTCCATACATGAAAACCTTAATGAGCATGTTCCTGACTTTGCCTGATAGTAATGAAAACTGTTGCAGCGAACAACAAATGTCCCTGCTAAAATCCACAATTCTCTTCCTGCCCAGCAAGAACTTTATAAGATTTCCAGAACTTACTCTTCCCTGTCCGGCTTTTATCCGGAGTGAAGCGGGAGTCACACTGACCTGCTAAATCTCATTGCTGTACACGGTGCTGACAGACTATTTCAGTTTCATGTCCTGAGAATTCTTTTTGAGCCGTAATATCTGTTTATTTTGCAAATATAGGTGCACTAAATCATGCTTTCCCTACTTTTCTTACGGAGTTTGTCTTTCTTTTATCCACAGCCAAGCTGGAATCACATTCCGCTTCTATTTCTCAGATCGAGAAAGGCCTTAAATCACAGGACACGGGCAGGGAGTATCCCCTCGCCTCATCCAACACATGGATCGGGCCCAAAAATCTCTCAGGTTGACAGGAAATGTGGACGGACTTTCCACATCAAACAGCAGGCTGAGGAATGGCGTTTGTGTATTGTGAAAGAAGGAGCAAGGATGTAGGTGAGGGAGAGGAGAGCAAAGCGTCATTCACACCCGAGTGTCAATCCTGATTTCTTGGAGAAGAGTGTGGACACAGAGGAAGGCCAGCGTTTTCTGTGTGCACACCTGAGTTGGTGAGGTACAGACTCAGGCATTCAGACACAATATGAGTATTCCTGAAGTCACCTTTCATCAAGAGGTCAGAAATACGGTTTGAGTTGCAGAGCGGGCCAGGGTTTGATGAAGTGTTCCACAGAAAACTGAATGTATCCTAAAATATCTCTACAACACCAGATTAGCCCCCAAAATAGATAAATAAATAAGACTTTATGGGTCGAGTCAAAATCTCACAAAGTCAATCTCAAAATGAATGGTCTGATTCCAACTTAATCTAACTCAGGAAAGTATTAGATTAGAGACAATTACTGTCTATATTGTGCTTGGTATATCACATACTGTATATATTATACATTACCATACTCTGTATACTGGAGCAAAGCGTCCTTCGGGCCCTCTGGGTGCTTTTCCTCTAGCGCCCTGTCCATCATCTGCACCCCCACCATTCTGGTGTCGTCCTTGAGAGTTCGATCAGGCAGGGTTCTCTACCCACTGTGCTATCAGTGCTGTGTGTCATCTCCTATGACTCAGCCTCTGCATCTCTCTGTCTGCTCTTTCCAGCTGAACGCTGCCTTTTAGACGTTTCTACCTTTTAGACGTTTCTACCTTTTGGATGTTTCTACCTTTTCTTGCCGACACTCCCGTAACATCCTCCCCCTGATATTTCACCCCCTTCAC
>OMOW01066990.1:2199-23396 GCA_900312555.1 Lamprogrammus exutus
AGCACCATGCGCTCGGCCCGGAAGGCGCGTCGGGACATCAGCATGGCCCCCAGGTCTCTGCTGTGATGCGCTGGGCTACAGAAAACGTAACATACAGTGAGCTGCGTAGCTACCGGGTGAGTCCTGTGTAAAGCAGCCACACGCTAACATGGCGTATTTGTACTTTCACCACACTCACCAATTGTGAGTCCGTGGAGTCGCGCAGAGTGGGCACAGATCCTTCTCTAAGTACCAACCTGGACGAGAAGCCAGCGTTGTACTGCCCCATGTTAAGCATACAGTCGGGGTGAAAGTGGTTGGAACACACGTGAACAGTTTTGCCGAGGTTTTCAGGAACGTCGTCGTTAAAAATGAACTTCAACCATTTGTCCCTCTGCTGGTGTGATTTTGGGAGACGATGTAACGCTTTGTGTTGATTGAGGCAGCCCAACACGGCGCATTTCGGCTTCCCCACAGGCGCCATGTTTACGTCGAGTCAGCGCCGAAGCCACTGTTGTTTTTTAACTCAACTTTATTTATTTACACGGACTATACAAAGAACGTAACATAAAAAGGCCATAAAACATTCAGTCACTATTCAATATTTAAATAATAATAATAAATAAAAGCATTTTAAACATAGTCTTTGCTAGGGGTGAATTACAAGAACTTGAAGAAAATAATCTTCTTTTAAATACCTTATTTGTGAAAAAAATATTTGTTTGTTATTGTCCAGGCTGTTTTCCACTTTATATTTCCAAATGAAGATGTGCAGAATACAGATGAAGATGGTATGCAAGTCTTCTTGCACATATTTCTAAGAAATCTGTTGCTACGCTTGTCTTGTCAATTAATATAGTTTCTGTTTAGTTTTGAAGCTCTGATGATATTTCACCAGTGGAATGTCTACAATTACGTAACTGTGAAACAACCTTCATCTGTATTGCATCAAAGATAATAGCATATTCTTTAGGTTTGACAGGAAATATAAATTTTCCAAGGAACTCTGTATATGATAGAGGTAAGCCTTGTTCGTTACGTAATTGACAAACTGAGTATTCCTTTATCGACCCATGTCTGGATGAAGATACCCGGCCCCATATTTCCCATAAACCATTTCGTTTTTCCAGATATCATTGCAATAAAAAACAAAACAATAAGTTGTGATTTATTGTTCTTCTGATATTTGTATGTATTTGTTTATCTGATACAATAAAGACAAATAAAGGATTTATATGTTGATGTCCGTGCAGCATCTCTTTTTGGTATCGAAAATAACTTTAAAAATTTTTTAAGCAAAAAGTGACACAAAAAGTTAGACTAACTTTCTTGCAACCACCAACCAGATTGAGTTTTTTCATTTCATTTCAAGGCATAAAGCAGCCAAGAAACTAAACAATATCCATTGTTAATCAAACAAACTTCAATAAAACTAAGTCATATTAAGCATTATTAAAGGCCCCAGTCTCAAAAATCACTCATTTTACCAAGCTGGCACAGCAAGCAAATAGTTAAACATATCAAAAGAAAAGCAAATCCTCTTGAAAGTTGCATCTTTTGTTAAAATTGTGCATAACACATGGCATTTATTGCCGTTGGTTTCAAAAGTACCTGCTAATGCCACTACAGAATCATACAGCTGTTTTAATAGAAAATAAAACTCATGCTTTAAATTGTCTTCCAGATATGGCCTTAAAGTTAAGGAGCAGAAATCATTGAAGCAGATGGGACTTTATTGTGTTTGATTAAATTTAATGCCACCAAGTAGAATAGAGAGATACACATCTTAGCAGTTGTCTCAAGAAAAGGTAAAAAGCTTCATGATGTGTATTTAGTTACTCAACGTTTCAGCGAAATCTAATTGAAAGCTACAATTACAACTGAGCCTCTGCACATAGCAATGCTTAAGTGTTGATCAAAGCTCATTGTACACTTAAATACATCTGCAACCCTTTAAAAAAAGATCCAAAAAAAGCACACTGCACAAAAATAATAATACAATTCTAAACAAGCTTTGCGTGAATGTAAAATGCAGTGAAAAGTTGAAGCAATAGGCATACACTGACTTTTATCTTAGAATATCTATATGTGGGTAATTAACATTGCCATGTTATTGTCTGCTGCACTGCTGATCCACAACACTAATCTCTGCTGCTTTCAAAAGGAAAACAGATCGTCGCCGTCCAGGCTCTCAAGGTTTTCTGCGCCTGGGAGATGGAAAAGCACAAAATATGAATATTAATTTTGAATCCAATGTTTGCCATCAAGAGTATAGAACACTGTAAACAAACAATGTGCTTATGTCTGCTTACTTTTGATAGACTTGGCCTGAACTCGTCACCACTGGAGCCTATTGAGAGGAAAAAGGTTATAAAGATTACAGGTACATTGGCACTCATTTCGCAAGGTGGTAATTTCAGTTGCACATTTTAATTTATCAAATTTTGAAGATTTTTTTTATAACCGACTAAATGATCAATTATTGAAATGATTATGTCAGAATACAGAGATAGAAAAATTATACAAACAATACTTGATACAAGCTTCCTTTTGCCAAAACGCAAAGTTAAATGAGTAACACTGATGAGAAAACATTTGGACATTTAAGTATAGAGCATCATGTAAAAACTGCTAACTGATTTGCTCACCCTGTTCTCTGTGTCCTCTGTCAGAGGCGGTCGTTCTGCAGATCCTGATCTCCGCTTGCGACTAAAATAGAAAGCGTCTTTGTGAGTCATCAGGACAAAACATGTGAACACTTTATATTAGGAAATGTTAAGATTTAAAAACAATGTATTCCACTTTATTAAAAACATTGACCTAGTGCCAACTATAGTACTGCAGCTTGCTCTCATTACAGAAATAAGTCACTTATGTTCTTTTTGCAAGGCGTGAAAGGTAAGATTACCTCTTATTATTAGTATTTGATTACAAAATTCATATTCTCAACACTTTAAATGAAGATTGGAGATTAGTTGGAAGTTGGCATACAAATACATGGTAATATTTTCAATAGCACTTGGGTGAATACCTTGGCGCCGTGGGGCACTCTTGTTTCAGTGTCTCAATGTCAGTAAACTGTACAGCTTGTCCTCCTGCTCTGGTTTTGAAAACGTTGCCCTGAGGAAACACACAAACTTGTACAAATATCCAAAAGAGAACAGAGGAAGAATCGTGTACACACAATGAACCACGTAGTCTGAATCCTGCTTAGCAGCAAGTGGAAAGTGTGTAAGAGGATCCATATGTTAAATCAAATAAAATGTGAATAAGAGAAATTCATGCAAGGAAAGAAATAATCCGAGGTCCCAAAGTGAAGGAATTTAATTAATGGTTTTACCTTGATCAGCTTGGTCTCAATCTCCCCGTCGGAGGCAAGCTCTTGATGCCTAAGCACATACTTGTGGCACTTAGACAGAGCTTTCTCGCTGGGGGTCGACACCTTGATTGCATTGGGTATGATTGGCTGCATGACAGTGTCTAGGTCCAAATTAGAAGCTGGTTTGTGGTCTACCCATTTCTCCCCACCCGCAGAGTGTGAGCGCCTGTGCGTCGGATGAACCGGCGGGGGCCGCTGATGATCCCAGTGTGAGAAAGAGAAAGGAAGTTATTCACATGTGACAAGAGCAGGGAGCAATTTAAGGTTGCTGGAGTATCGGTGAAGGTTGATTAGTCACAGTTATGTGGTATTGAAAGTTCGGGTACTACTGGAAGTTATGGGGTTATTTTCAAAATATGGCAGCACTCCCATTGAACACTCAAATTAAATCAGAAACAAAATACATATCTGGTCTTCCAGTAACACCTAAAATTTCACAAAGGTGCACAAAAGAGCCAATGCAGTGACAGAGAGCAGAAGAATGAATTACTAAAGAGAAATCGCATGCAAAACAGGCAAAGGAAGAAAGAAATGCAGATTGTGGTTTTTAATCAGGTGGAAGACGTTGTGAAGTGAAACCAATGTTCATCCCTCAGTGGTATAAAATAATGACTGGTACACTCCTTGGCATATATATATATATATTTTTTTTTTATAGTATGGCATTTGTTTTATAAAAAAGGAATGCATCAAAAATGATTTCCCAACTCCAGGGAAGTCGGGAAGCTGCTTATCATATTGTGTTGAAATGCTTGTATGAATAAACCTGAGCAGACACAGCCATTACTGTGTTTTCCCTTTATGATCAAATCATTGCTAAATCAATTTACAGAAGGCTTTGTCTTTCCTGTCTACACTTATTGTGAACTATGTACGGTGCATTTATAAGCTACTGCCCCCAGTGCAATATGATGCTGCACAAGTAACTGATGTAAGTGTTGTCTTATTCTTTGCCTCATAATTTGAGCACACCACCCACCATTAGGTGATCACATTACACAATCTGTGGGTTTGAATATAGCCCTTTTTTTGACTACATGGCCATTAGCCTGATGATCCTTGCTGTTGGAAATGTTCCTTGAATAAATTGGTTTTGGGACTTTATAAAACTCAGATCACAAAGCACACTGCGTGACAGGATGTTGCCAAAAGCAGAGGTGTCGTAGAGGGCCTTGTGTCGTTAGTGTGAGGAGTAACGTCTGTTCTAGGCAATTGCGCTTAATCATTATTCAGCATTTAACTCTTAGTGGTGAGTGACGGCAGAAGATTACCACTGCCTCATCTGAGCCAATTTGTGGAGGTGTGCATACTTGCCAGGGTAAAATTCAGTAATGGTGGGTAGATGAATAAAACAGTTGTGATATGCTACCTCTGGTCTCTTAACTACTGTATGAGTTACTAAACAGACAGGGATATTTGCATTTCTAAATTAAAGCTTAATGTAAATGTTGCTTTAAAAACATTGGGGGCTTGTGGGACAACGTGTTTGCCAATGTGGTAGTTTTGCACATCTGCTACTCGATGTACCTGAATAGCCATATTTTACTGAAAAGGAGAAATCCTAACAGCAATGTCTCAGCAAAAATATGAGTGGGACAGGATCTTAGCCAAGTTCATTATAGCAAATGGAGGAAGAAAACTCCTGACAACACCCTGATTAAAAAGCCATGTGCGGTTTTGCAATGGGAACAAGCTGTGCTCTTTAAATATATTAGGTATTTATTGGCATTTTTATCACCGATGAAGAGACTCAAATTAAGTTAAATTTAGTGGTGATGCATTGGGATTATTAATACAGCTAAATTATAGTGTTCCTTTAAGGTGTCTGCACTTTTATGTAATGCTACTAAATGTCTGTAAATGTAAACAGAACAAAATTCTAGGAGTCTAGAAATGAGTTCGACTACAGGCGGCAGAAAGGACTACAAGTATGGTAGAACTACTCAGAGCACATACTGAAACGGATGCAGCAGCAGAAGACGTACATTTACAAGCATGGCAGTTCAGTCTGCCTTATAGTGTCGCTCTACTTTATGCATTTCCAAACGGACAGACATCTACTCACAACACTATGGGTACATTTCTACTAAGGCAAGGCCTGAACTACAGCATGTCAGAAAACAAAGCTCGACACATCCAGCGCTAGAGATGCTTAACATCTACAGGTTCTCGCATGCACTAACCCTTGTGCTCGACTCTAGGTCTAGCCCATAGACAGTCGTAGCAGGGGTCTCGGTCTCTTGGGCCCAGCGCTGGCCTCTCCTGCGACCCACACTGCTGCTGTGGCATGGGCCGGGAGTCTGGCTCCTGTACTGGGGGGTCCCAGCGTTTCTATCGTGGCTGCTTGGGCCTACTGGTAACCTCTGCTCCCACTCGGAGATGCAGGAGGCTACTGATGGGTAAGCGGAAGAGGAGGTGGAGGAAGAGGTGGGGTATGGATCTTGAACTGCCCTAACACTGGCTGGACTTTTGCGGGAAGGAGTTTGGCTGAAATCCTGAAAAGTGATGAGGGAATGGGGCCAAGCAATGAGAATGTTAGGGGTGTAGACTCAAATACACAACTGTGGAACATGGTGAAGAAGCTGCCATGTACAGTAAGTATAGTCATCGCAGAATACTTGAAGATGACTCACACGGATATCAAGTTGCATGCATAATTAGCTTAGTACACGGCGCAACAAAATTTGCATCAATGACTGAGAAGGCCGTATTGAATAAATCACTCACAGGAAATGCTGATGGTGAGGCAGACCTCTTCTGTGGGGGGTTGCGATCTCGGTCCCTTGAAGGCCTGTCAGGCTTCTCTGGGCGGTCAGTGGGACAAGTGCTGCTGCTCTCCGTCACAATGGCTTTCAGCTGCTTTAACTTTTCATCCTTCACCCACAGCTTGTTCTGCATCTCCAGTTGTTTGGCATTAACACGCCTCTCCTAGTGAATAAACGCCAGACGGAATACTTCAGAAAATACAACTGGAACTATGCATTACTCTTTATTTTTTTGTAATGGGATTATGGACTTTGTTATGTGGAGATGAATATACAACATTCAAAATTCCTTTTCTGGTTCTAATATGCATTACAATATATGAATATAGGGAATGACGTGTTAAATGAGGAATGAAATAAACATTACTGAGTAACTTCTTACACCACGACTAGCACTTACACACTCCTTCTCCCACTTGAGCTTGGTGTCAGAGACCATGCCCTGCATTCGCTGCTCCATGCGCCTCCTCTCCGACAGCTCCATATGCAGCCTCTGTTCCCGGGTCTCCAGCTCCTGTTGCAGCGAGCGCTTGTCCTGCTCGTACATGTCGGTCGTCTTCTGAAGGATGTCAATCTGGACAGGAGGAAGGATAGCTAAGCAAGCTGACAAAATATTTTGAGGAAATTTCAAGTGAATACACATATTTGATTCCATAAGCAAGACCATGTGTAGAAGAGAGGAGAAAAGTTGCTAAGGAGACAGCACCTTGTATTCCAGAGTTTTGGATTTCTTCTCTAATCGTTCTATCTCAGCCCTCTGGTTTGTGATGAGCTTCTCTTTCTCATTCAGCTTACTTCGCTGATCTTGGAGGTAGGTCTCTTTTGCACCAACTTGGCTATCAAACTGCTGGAGCATGGTCTTTAGCGTAGTAGCTGTAGGGAGGGACAGATTAATGTCGACTTAAAAAAAGAAAAGCAAGACGGAATCATCCAGCTGGCTATAAGTTAATAAGTCATCTCATAAAACCCCAGGTGTGGACATTCTGTAAAATTTAAAAATGCAAGAAATGCAATAATATAACATGGAACTCCTGTGTAGAAATTGTGCCCGCACCAGTTTTGTTGAACTGCTCATTTATCATTTGACGGATGCGATGCCTCCTTTCCAGAACCTCAATCAGGCGAGGAATCGTCTGATCATCTGCAGGGTCCACCAGCTCACAGGGCGGCAAGGCTGGGAGGCTTTCAATGAGCTGATTCAGCACAGCTGGGTCATCTATGGGTCAGAGTGATTCATGGAAAGACTGATGATAGAGGCGGTAACAAATGAGATGACAGCTGCATCTCTGAAAGATCTGCGCCGTGTAAGAATATATCACAGCATCAGTTTAACCGACAGCACAGATGGGAAAAGTTATTTACCAGCATTACTGGGGCCTCCTCGCTCCTCTAACCGTCGTGTCAGCTCATCTTTGAAGGCCTGATTCCTGTATCTGCGTCCTGCTGCAAGGCCACAGATTGGACGGTCGACCGGTCGGGCCACTTCCACTTCCTGGGTCATCTCAGCAAAGCGCATTACCAGCTGCAGCATATACACACACACACACACACAAACAAAACGCCATTAAGTATTTAAAGATACACTCTCTGATTTTGTAATTTAGCCCAACACTGTGCCCATATTTCTTCCCAGATCTCTCGTGGTGTTTTGAAATCTGTGAACTGTGTTGAGTTTTACAACATCAACCGTGAGCTGGAGTTTCTAATATTTTTCAAATATTCATTGTGACATGATGGCAAACCAACCAACAATATTATTCAAGTTCAGCCTTTGTAAAGGATAGAAAAGTTTATGTTCTTCAGAAAAGGCAATGGCATCTCATCTAGACATAATTGTAAGATTAAGATTTTACGTGAACAACATTCTACAATATAATACAAATCCAATGTCTTACCATAGTTTCTTCGTAATCATCAGCTTTTGGATTCACACACACAACCATCCTGACTTTTCCTTCCCCATCAAAGTAGTTTTTGAACAGATGTGTCACCTTTGAGTCCCTGTATGGCACCATCTGAATGAAAACAAAGGCTTGATCAGACTACTGGGATATCGCCACTTATGAATGTCATGAAGAAGTTTGCTGTATGCAGAGAAAAAAGGAGCATTTTGCCTGCCTTGTTTGTCCCACACATTTGGTTCTCACGAAGAACTTCCATACATGTGCGTAGTGTCATTAGAGACTGGTTAATGTTACCTGCAAATAAAACATTAGAAATTAGGTTCCTGAACAACGGATTCTACAAAAAACACCTTTGACAACTCTGCAGCAGATCAGAACTGACCGGCCTCACGGAGACGGCTGCCCTCTGCTTTGGTTCTGTTGGTGCGTTCACTGCCTGCCAGGTCAACCAGACACAGCTGGCTGACATTCACCTGGTTTTTATCCTGCAATTCAGCAAAAGGCTGTGAGCATCAACAAATACTGACTGGAATCATTCATACATGATATGACTGCTTTTGTCATGGAATGATACATTTCCTGAAAACAGCAGAATACCGACACGACACGCAATTCTGGTTAAAAACATTTCTGCTCAGCTTATCAGTTTGAAAAAAATAACTATTATAGAAACGACTAGATTTGAAATATTTAAATGTTATGTCTATGGATATCCACACATATCAAGACTACTTATCAATATGAACTTCTGGAGCTGCACGTCACCTGCAGAATGTGATCACCATCAGCATCGAGTGGTGCCTGAGCCAGCTTGACTGTAAACACACTGTGAGAACGACTGGATTCTCGGTTGAGTTGAGTATTGGCTATCCTCCTTTTCTTTTGTCCTGGAGACAGACCATCAATAGAGTGTGATAATGGCAAGCAGTGACAATAAGAACAATGAAAACAATAATATTAAGAAATTTAATCAGCAACAGCTACAAGGACTGCTATGGTGACCAGAATATAGATCAGTGTGAACATGGTTAGGCCCCATAGCCTGTACAACTACTACACTGAAAACACAGGTTTCGCATATTAGGAAGAAGATAAAGGAAAAAAATCAATTTTCCAGTCTAGTAAATTCCTTTGGGCCGATTATTCATGCTGATTACATTGGTAACTTGTATATGATAATGGCCATTTACACTACTGCTACCAAAAGCTGTTTATTTTTTGCATAGATATCTAATATTTTGTTCCCTCCTATTTACATGCACAAAATGGGATAGAATATTAGACAACCTCCATAACACACAATCCATCACAAAATAACCCAAAGAATGACCAGAGTTGAATAAACACCTCTAACAGCAGGCTGTCCATCTTCAAGCCCAGGGTGGCACCCAGTTTAGTTTTCTACAAGCTTAAAAAAAACATTAAAACCATAAGAAAAAATATGAATCCCACTCACCCCTCCAGAACACTTCAAAAGCCTCCTCTGTAGATTTCACCTCAACCTCTGTGCATCCAGCCACATACATGTTATGATTCTGATCTTCACGCAAAATCTTGGACTGGGGTGGCCTGAAACAGGTTAATAACATTTATTTTAAAATTATGGAACATTTTGAAAATGTTAAATTTTTGTATGGCTTTAGTAAGACAGGGAAATGGTCACGTGATATCAGTGTTTCATGTTAGACAGCTTTGGGTACAATTAAGAACTACAGTAGACATACAGACAACATGCACACTGCTCTTACACAAAAGCTCAAGCCATTCGGGGACATCGTCGTCTGCACACAAGAGCTGCGGGGAGCAAATCAAAAGACCCGACAACCCAAGACAACAGCCAGCAAAAAGAGAAAGCTGGTAAGCTACTCCATGTATGCTACTAGAGGTGGTTTGGATTAATGGGGATGGAAATGCACTGATGACGCGCGAGACAGTCAGCTACAGCCAGGTTACGACTATAGACAAAAATGTGTAATGTCTTCACTGGCCACATACATGAACTCATTGTTCCGTACAGGCATGCCTCCACCAAGGCCCCTAATAAAAACATAGCATATTTAAAGTGCATCCTGTCAACACAGAAGGACAAAATGTCTCAGCACACTCATTCATCACATAAATGGCACAAAGACACTCTGAAACTGAACATGTTATATAGTTCACATTTCACAACTGGTGTGTAGCCGCAGATTATAAAAGAATGGTAAATAAGTTCTGTTCAGTTGGTGCCCGCTGCAACACTTTGCTGCCCGGTACATTCCTGTGGATGTATCAGTGTATGACAAAATACCTGCGCAGATCAGCAAACACTCTGAGTTGCTAAAATGTGTGAAAGGAATCATAGTGTCAGACACAAGCACCACCACAAATCATTTGTGTACAATGAAGCTTCTTACGGACTAGATTCCAACAAGCGATTGTGTGTCTCTTACTTTGGTCTGATGGGGTCAAATGGAGCATCTTCTAGGAGATCGTAGATGTAGTTGTTGTAGATCTCAACGTAAGACACAAAAACACTGTAACAACAGTCATCGTCCACAGACTCCAGTTTACATGCCTCCTCGGGGTTGATCATGTCTGCAAACTCTGGGTCAGCCTTCTGCCTAGAAAACAAATTCAAAGAAAAGGCTAAATACTTCAAATCATTAAAGGACACCTTGAGCACCAGCTCTATTCAATTTCAACAACACTTCTGAGCAGTGGAACAACTACATGGCTGGTAGTTACCTTGAGGACGGTGTTCTGGGCACTGCCTGCTGACTGTCTCTCTTTTGTCTTTCCAGAAGAGCATCAACTTGATCCTGGATCTCCATCCCATTTTTGTCATCTGGTTTAAACACCTGTTAAAAGCACATCAAGTCATTGTCACACTCCAATCCAAAAATGCAATCCTGTTATTAGAGGTCAACAAGACAAAATATAAATGAATAGCAATCTTACAAATCTCTTGGCTTGATAGAGGCCAATGCTGTTAAAAAGCATGTCTAAGGACCGAGGGAGGAGTCCGCCTTCCCCCGCTGAACCAGTCATGGTGTAGGTCTTCCCACTTCCAGTGACACCATACGTAAACAGCAGACCTGTGAACAGAAAGTCATCCTATGAGCTTCTCTAAATCTTTAAAGCAAGAAAAAAACCTCATTTCTTTCCACAAAATATTAAAGAGTGCCAGTTGAACATACAGTTTATATGTACCAAAACCTATAAAGTGACAAGAACATGAAAGTGTTTTTAAAAGTACATTCATTTTATGATCTAGCAACAAGCTAAATATGTAAAGATGAAATGCGTGCAGCGACAGATAACCATGCCTCTACATACTAGCAGTCACATGACTGAGCTGACACAGTGAGCGTATACTTGGCACTCCAAGCCTGCTTTAGACAACTCTATGGAATGTTCAAAGACTTGGTTAAATGAACCAAGAAGTCAGACTTTATGTGACGCAGGCAACATGAAGGTTGATGCATTTCCTAAAATTATTAGGGAAAGCGACCACTGGATTAAAATAATATTCAATTAAAAATGCACCTAATTGCTTACTGGGCAATATGACCCACAACCCCCACATTACTGGTCTGTGTCTTAAATGACAAATAAAATAAATAATGTGGAAAATTAAATGAATAACAGAAAAATAATATAAATAATTGAAAACCAAAATATACATTGTATAAAATACTATTATTATGAAAATAAACACATTATTTCTAGCTCACAACACCATAGCCTACATTTTGTTTATCCTTATGGATCATTTAACTCATCCATATCAAATTGCCCAAAGTAAGATAACTTATTAAAAAGTATTATTCGTTTGGATTGAGAATATGTAATTCAAATTTCTCCTTCTCGTCTCCCTTACAGTAAGAATTAGACTCTGATGGACACACTCAGAGAAAGTAAATATCGATTACTCAATTAGTAATTGACAAGCCATAGTTCAAACAATTGGCAAAATAAGCCATAAAAATGATAATTAACACCTCTTGAGCTACAGATGACACAAACATGACAACTGCGTAATTTAAAAAAAAATAAAATATAGCAAATGCAAACAATGATATCCATGTCTGCATCAGGGGACAAAGTAATCTCAGAAATGCACCCAATGTTGTGCACACGTACCTCATACATACACTGGACAGAAACGGTGCTGCTCACTTACCATTCTTACAGTGAATGAGGTCCTCTATTAGCGGCTTGGCCACATCCTCAAACAGCTCCATTTGAGTGGTATTAATACCAAATACTTTTTTGAAAGAGTACTGCGTCTAAAGGATAAACAATGAAAGATGACACATGTGAATGGCATTACACAGGAACTGGAGCCCCTCTCAGGTATGTCAGTAGGGCTCTATACTACTGTGACCTGACTGCCACCTGACTCAACTGTTCATAATACCTGTGTTCGCTCTTAGTTGGATAAGAAAAAAAACACACATAAATCATTGATTCTTAATAAAAAGACATAGGATCATCTGACAAGACAAGCGGATAACAAGGAAACACCACTGTTAACTTTTTTCACGGTGTTCTGCTTGTTCATAAAATTTAATTCAGTCACAACACACTTACCTCTTTGTATTCCCCATTACGGTTGGCTTTCAGACCATCAGGAGCATGCAGCTGAATAGTAGAGCTGCTGATCACCTCAATACAACATTCTGCATTTTCCACTCCGAGTGGACGTATACGACAGTATACCTGCACACAGAAAATTGAGCAGACTGTAAATGGGCCAATTTAAAAGGGTAAACCTGCCAGACATGCTAGTTCAAACCAGGCCAATTGTAGAAAGGGGATCTCAGTTTGAATTGCAGATACTGGTGTTTCTTCCACTTGCATGCAAATGTTTTAGAAACTAGGTTTTTGAGGTGTTGCTGTGTGGGCCTGTAAAGCCCTTTGAGACATTATAAACCATATTAGATAATGCAAATAAATGTGACAACATTTGCAGACCTGGAACTTGTGTCCACTGTAATAATAACCAAACTGAATATCAGTTAATTCCACAGCAAACAGAAAATGGTGAATTTGTATTGGGAAGACATTTTCATTGAGATACTGGGATAGTTGGACTTTGGCACAGTCAAATAAACATCACGTGATTCTAATATCTTACGAATCTTGAGATTGATCTCTGAATCCATGAACTCATTCAAGAAGTCCCTGATTCTTTGTCAACAGACCAGCATCAAGTGTGACAGCGTCTCAGTCTGACAGTTGACTGAAAGGTTGTGTTCACTTACTCCAACAGGATCTTTTTCTATGTTGGTTGCCTTCTTTTGACCTGGCCTCCGAGGAGTCCTATATTTGCTGCAAATGAAGCGATACGGGCTGTTAGTCACATATATTTAAAACCCACCAGAAATCCTGAGAATAACTAAGTATTTTCGTTTTCTACTACCATACCGTTGCCATACCTGGTTAGCTTTGTGCTAACTGATGTCACTGGCTCTAAAGATTATTAACCGGTGACGGTTATCAAAAAATGAGAGCTTAAAGCTACATTACCAACATCTTCTCACACCCGCGGCGTCAGTTCTTGTTTTTACATTGACTTTATCACGGATCCGGGTTAATTTAGCATAGCTGTAGCTAAATTTAGATTCCCGGAAAGCAAACGTTTGGTTACCGTTTACAGTGTGTGCACCGCTAGCCTGCTAGCATAGCATAAACGCATCTATTTCCTGATTACTCTTCGTTAAGCGAACACATTCTAGTATTTTGCGACCTAATTGTGCGAATTAAGTTTCGATCTTCGATATAGCCGTACTCAAATGCGTATTTATCTGAATTTAATAAATCGTTTTACTCACCCCGGTCTCTGCATTGTTTGTGTTTAGACTCTACTTCTCACTGAGCGCCTCTTCGCGATTTCAAAAATTCCCTCTGGTGAAACGTTAATTCGGTAGTCTGACGTTTTAACCAATCACAATGCAGCTACATACGGAAGTTCCGCCTCTTAGACCAGCCTTGTGATCATTGGTCCGGGATCTTATCAATCAGCCTGTAAGATCAAACAAAGTTATGGCTTTTAAAATATGAATAAGAAAATACTTTCTCTGCATATTGTTTATTCATTTCCAAATCCATAAATCCAATTTTCTTAATGTCTTATTAAATTTAGAAATTAGAACGAAAGCAGACACAATTAATCTCCATATTGATTTATGAATAGCTAACCGTAAAATATTTAAAGGAAATTAGTACATATAGTTCATGCTTTTATTTGGAATCTTATTTATGTATTTCTAATAATAAATAAAAATTAGTTATACCATATGAAAAAAATAATAATGAAGTCTATTTTAAAGAGAATAAATTATATATATAAATTAATCTCCTATGGGAGATCACAAATTGAAAAAATTAGGCACACAAGCAAGGATTGGAATTAGTTTTGGAAGACACTACATATATAATATATATATACATATATAAAAAAAAGAATGACACATAGGACAAATGGTTTATAATTTATTTGGAAAAAAAACACATAATAAATAACATTTTTTAAATACTTTCAGTTTTGTATGACAGGTAAAAATGTGACAATATCACATAGTGTATATCGACTGGGGAAAACACAGCACATGTACACTTAAAACTTTTACCTGTGTAAAATATTTAACATTCATGTTAACTGACCTTGTAACTTATTAAGTTCGTATTGAGTACATTGAGTTGAGGTCAATAAAATATACTTTAAGAAGCTGAAAGCCCCGTTCAGTAAGGCTGATCCTTTACAGGCTTCCAAGGTTTTACATTCTCAGTCATAATTTTAATTTTACATTTATTTTTCATTTTTTACATTTTTACAATAAAAGCCCCAATACTGTCTCTTGTGTTTTCGTGTGCTTTAAAATCACACTGCTTTGACTTCTTTCTTGTTCCTGTGACAGCACAAAAATATAACAGGAAACAAGCATCATAAATACAGTATGTGACTGCAGTATCAGCATCAACTGATCAGCATTTTACATTCAAAGTTGTTTCTGTTCCCTCCAGTTGTCCCTTCATGCCCCACATGTGTGGAAATCAGGGAAATGAGGGAAATAAAAACCAATATCCAGTTACACATATGTACAATGTGCCATAATGTAGCTAACCTGCTACCTTTGTAGCTTCAAAGCACAAGTTTCCTGAGAAACACTTCATTGAGTAACTCATTAATGGCAACAAGTATTTCCTTAAAATGTCATTATGAGTTTATATCCTTATTTTGAGTTTGCCCACCCCGAACAGCTGTCACGAAAGAAAGCTGGTTTGGCTGCAGGAAGGACAGAGTCATGGGTAACATGATTTTTTTTCTTCTAGCTGATATATTTTGGTCAATAGTGGGCGTGAGCTGAAAACTATCCACCCTGAGACACATTTAGAACAGCAGCGGCACTCTTGTGAGTGTAGACTACCACATAGAATTCATGTTTTGTGATCCCTGAGCCATGTTTTTATGCAGCAGCAGTCACAGGCCTTTTTGGACCTTAACTGTGTTTCCTTCCTGGGCAGACAGAGGACGAGAGGAGAGGTAGACTGTATACAAAAATGATGGCCAGGTTAACCACCAAACAAAGCAGCGCTGCACACACTGAGTTAGTGAAGGTGATGGGGACAGAATGCATGAGGAGCCAGTGGCGCCGCATCGCCATGTCCTGCTCGATGGCCTTCATCTGGAAGTGTGTGCCCAGGATGCCGCACACGTGGAACAATTGGTGGCTGTGACCTGCAGAGGGAGCAGGAGTGTTGTGGTTGAACTTGGCACAGTAGAAACAACAAAGTCTTCAATGGGGAAATGATTCACACTGCCAAATCATTTCAAATGTAAACGCAAATCTAGAGCTGGTTAAATCTGGTTATGCATTACCATTATTTCACAATTTAATGCCAAGCTGTGCTGTGGGAGAGAGAAACTGGAGAAACTGTTTTATGACACTCAACTTTAGGCTAATCTTCAATGCTGTAAGCGCACATCACTCATATTTTATGATCACATTGAAGTAACCACCTATCTGATCTGCTGCATAGGTATTTTTTCTCTATATCTGTAAACTCCATTGTCACATACGAGTGAAAAAGGGTCCCTGAACCTGAACTTCGTCATCATAATCATCATCCATCAACATCATAATTGACTTTATGTATACAGAACACACTCAAAAGCAGAGGTTATGTGCTGTACAAAAGACTTCAGTAATTTATTGAACTTTCTATACTAAGATATCATTTTATATATCTGTTATGTGTTTTTGCAAATGAACCCAAGTGTTATCCACATCAGTCTTACCGATGTAGTCAAAGCTGCCCGGAGCCAGGCGCTCAGGTAAGTGTGTGGCAAACAGGAAGCCTGTGAGAAAAGCTAAAGCTATGTGGTAGTAGTGGAGGATGTTGGTGCCATTGTCTGTGCAGCCTTCCCCCACACACAGGAACACCACACAGTACAGGCTTAATAGATTACAGTTCCATCACCATTATTCACAAAACTGGAAACTACTTTCATCACTTTCACATTTCCTAATGAGGCCTAACATCCTTTGTTTAGTATTTGTCAGGGGAGCTGCTGCTCGGCAACAATACAACACGTGTTTGTACTCCAAAGTGTGAAAGTGTATAATTTTACACGAAACAAAAAAAAACCCATTAGCGATCACCTGAAATGTTGGAGTAAATTTCACATATGTACACAATGTTGTGTTGTTACTTTATCCATGTTTGGTATAGTTTATTTCCAGATTAAAGGCTTTAATAAGGGGCAGCATGGCTCGAGATGGTACAGCAGTCGTGTAGGGATTGGAAGCGTCCTGGTTCTATTCCGTGCTCCTCCTAGAGAGCCTGTTGAAGTGTTGTTGAGCAAGACACTGAGCCCTTAACTGCTACAAATGTGCAGGTTGGCTCCTTGCATGGTAAGCCCCTGCCATCAGTGTATGAGTGAGTGAATGTGAGGTCATTGTAAAGCGCTTTGGAGAAAAGCGCAATGGAAGTACAGTCCATCATGAAGGAACCAAAGACCAAAACCATTCCATGTGTCTCAAGCTCTATAATGTTTAATATTTGCTTGCCTATAAAGGAAGGAAGCTGATGTTTTGGCAGTGAACCTACAGTGTTTGTTGTATCGTGTGCTCTTTACATTCTGCAAGTCATGCACTGACTCAGTGTTGCCGATGTATCTGCAGTATTGTGAAACTGTCATGAATAGTCCCACATATACCTATGATTTAGGGGTTTTGTCTGCACATACCATTCTGCCGTTCCTATGGAAGCAAAACAATACAGGTTTGTCCCAGGTAGTTCAACCAGTGAATGTATTAGCATTTGTGCAACGTACAGTACATCAGTGTTCTCAGATTTAAGATAATGCATGTCATAGCCTTTTCTGTTGCAATCAACCATAAATTAAAGTGTCTGCATGGTGCACTGAAGGGAATTTTCTACTTGGGAGAAATGGATGGTTTGGATGTTAAATTTCTCATTGCTTTGCAGAAGTCATTTCAGTTATAGATTTCTTTAAAAATGATTTCCAGCATACTGGATGATATTTGTGACACATAGAAAAGAGCTCAAAGCCAGGACTGATGAAATAATCGATGGAAAATAAACGTCTACATCGCTTACAAACACACGCACATATCATGTCAGGTGTAATGTCACACGTCTGAGTCATGTGCAGTGCATAGATCGGGCCTTACCCTGTAGAACAGAGGAATGTTGTCAAACAGGAAAGGGAAGGCAAAAGCAACAACACGGAGGAGTTTGCTGAACTTTGGTCTCCGGCACTCGGGGAATCTGGAATTTGAAAAAGAGACTATATTTATATACACAAGAGTTACTCGTGTGATACAGTGTGTAGTAGCAGGAGAAGAATGCAGAGAGGGATTTTATCTACAAAGAAACATCTTCAACAGAAGAATGTACTTCTTGTCATTGCAGCTATGCAGATAGAAATGAAGTATGCTAAAAACAAATTGCACGTCTTGGAAGTAAATGTGATGTGGGATAAACTTAGCAAAAAAGTGCACTTTGTAAGATTTAATCTAATGTGATAAATCCTATTACTTGTGCTTTGAGAAGAATACAAATGGTGCTGAAAACTCTCATACACTCCCTTTAACATCTGCTCCTACACAATTCTTGTTAGACGAGATCATTGTAACTACACTTTAGATTCTTTTAAATTAAATGCAGCGAGCCAGGATGCTACAAAACATGTTTTACCACTCTCCACCCAGCCTCCGCCTCCATAACCTGCCTGGCTGAAACTACACTGAGAGTTAATCACTGTTCAGGGCTGGTCTCTTTAGAAACACCAAGTGATATGCGAGTTGCGCATTTCTGCTTTAGGAATGCTACTCGACACTGTCTGTGGGCTGAAATCCGTCAGAGCATTTATGAATGCTTTGATGAAATAATGATCGCACGTTAGGAGGGATTAATTTGCAACCAGCTCTGGGGCAACAAACTATGACTTCAGGCATTAAAAGCTGAGAAGATGTGAAAGTGACAGAGAGAAAGATGAACAGAAAATACCTCATGTTGTCTTTACCTTTTTATGATGTCATGATCATACTGTAGATATGGTAAGCCAAGCCTGAGCAAAGAGAAGAGATAAATGAAAGAACACGAATTACACCACAAGGAGAAGTTTCACGTACAGTGTAATGTGATGATTGTCGCACAGTGCCGTGTTTGTACACACACACCACTTCACTGCATTCATCAGAGTCTATAATTCTATAGAAACCACACAACCAAACACTGATCAGACTGTTTGGCAGGATTATCGGACCAAAGTTAAACTTACTTTTCCCTTTTTTATGAGTTAAACTGGGATGTGACTGATAAATGGCAAAGGTTTTGGAATTAGAATCTAAAATAAATTCAAAAGTGAATGCAAAAGAAAATATAATTTGAATATAATTTAACTTACTACCCCCCAAACAAACAAATAAATAAATAAAATCTTTCTGAGTGATTTGTTATCCATCTCCACCCTTTTTCAAACCTGAAAGTGACAAATATAAATGCTCATTCGAAAATCTAAACTGTATTTTGGTTATTCAAATCCCCACAGTTTTACAAAATAAACATTATTCTATTATTTATATAGATGAAGCTGTCATGGTTTTTTTTTTTTTTACATTTCTCAGAAAAGTAGGATTTCGTGGTTGTCCCATAAAATGAACCAGCCGCACCTTGAGTAGCAGGACAGGCCGGTGCAGACGGCGGTGTTGAGCACAGTGATGGGGATGTAGTACTGGTGGAAGAGGCTGTTCACCCACTTGTCAGGGAAAACATACGCTGAATATGTCATTGCTGACCCTGCAGCGGGAAAATATCAGAACTTTTAAACATGCATGTGTGAAAATAATGCATAGGTTGATTCTGCTAGAAAGGTTATAGGTTAAATACTATTACCAGGGGAGTATTATTTTCCAGCTTATCAGCATTATATTCCCTTGAAACTAAAAGAACTCAGTGCTCAGTTATCGTCCGTACATATTGTGTGACGCTGAACCTCACACACTCACCCAGGCTGTAGAAACTGAGCGCGGCATAGTCAAAGAAGAAGCAGATGTGGCGTGCCCGGGGTGACATGGTGCTGAAGGTGTGGGCACAGCTGGATGCCAGCGGATAAATGCAGCAGGAGAGCAGAAAGACGAGCAGAGGCCAGGTGAAGGCGTCCTGCCACGCCGCCTGCATCAGCACCACCGTCACTAGTTTCCATAGGAAGTACCTGCCAGGAGACATGGGTGAAAATGATGTCAAATCATGAGATACTACATGATTGTAGAGAATTTATGGCACTCTGCATCTTTTTGTCTGATATATTGCAATAATGTAGACATAGGTTCTAATAATTTATAGAAAAAATGTGAGCAATGTCTTCAGCTAACAAGATCAGAGAGAAGAACTGGATAATAAACAACGTCGCACAAGTATATCCAGTTTCAAGGGGTGTGTGTAGTCACACTTCTGTAGCACGTGTGTGTGATGCAACAAGAGAGAGCAAAAGTGTCTACATATATACAATGGAACGTCTAGCCAAGTTCAAGCTACTGCAGGGTTCACACACATATCAACATCAAGCTGATTCAACCATGTTTCATCTCTGTACATTCAGAAACATGAGCATTACAGGGTTCATCTGATTTGAGATGTCAGAGGTCATATCTGGAGGAAGAACAGAGAGGTTTTTTTGTGACAAACTGCACGGTGAAAGAAAACCTGATTGTTCATCATCATCATCATCATTTACTCAAGCATATTAACCCTCCACCGATTTCATCTCAGCATTTTAGCGCATAATATCATCACTGCAAATCTACAGAAAGCTATGGAGGAATGCAGACTGGCAGCAGAATGGCAGCACTGGAATACATCTCAACTCTATGAGACGAGTCAAGTTTATCTGTAGAGGCAAATATCACGTCCAATGTCTCAAAAGGCTTTACAGGCCCACAACAACAAACAGTCCAAAGCTCTCTAAGAAGACAAGGAAAAACCCCACCAAAACCTAAACATATAAGGAAAAAACGAAGAAACCTTGGGAGAGGAAATCCAAAGAGAGATTCTCTCTCCGTGAATGTCTAGGTGGGAAAGACATGAATAACAAAGAGAGAGAGAGAGAGAGAGTGAGAGAGACAGAGAGACAGACAGACAGAGAGAGACAGAGAGAGAGATATACAGTTGCACATAAATATGTTTTCCAGCCACATGTAACAATAAGTAATAATGTTATGAATAAAAAGTACTTGTTGATGTGCAGCGTGAGACATTTTAAGGCTTCATTACACAGCAGGCTGCACACACTGATTCCCATCAGACGCAGGGCAGCACTGCAGAGAGTTCACTCATATGTCGATGTGACTGAGCGCACAGAGTAATGCACCTTTTCACCCACTCACAGTGTTACAGCCGTTAGTTATATAACAGCAAACACTTGTGTACAAACGGTTTGATCGTATGGTTTGCTTGGCGTTGTGTCTAGCGGCCACAGTTTCCTCGTCTCAGTGCGCCTCATTAACAAATCAACCTTATTTGTGCCTTTCCCCATCACTGAGCACCTCCCTAATTGTGGGAACTTGTTTCAAAGCCTGAAGCAGAGATCCGCTCATTAGCAGCTGGCTGGTCGCTCGACGCTGAGCCCCATGACACTCACACCCCTGCCTTTCC
>OMOW01067006.1:0-11197 GCA_900312555.1 Lamprogrammus exutus
ACATCAGAATCTCTCATATTCAATCTCGGCGGGGATGCCATATGTTTAAGATCCATCATGAGGGCCAGATAATGTAACATGTCCAACGTAAGGGATTAGTGACAATTTATCTTTGAAGACGGGGAGACCACAAATGATTCCTGACAACTCCAGTCAATAAGACCAAATGGATAAAATTGGCAGCAAGACAGGATCTGACATCATAGTTTGTGTTCAGGAGGAAGGAAGAGGAAGTTTAAAAACCATGAAGACTGCATCCTCTGCGTTCTTATTGGCTGACTTTGAGGGAAGGGGGTGGAGTCCGATAAAGGGGGAGGGTGCAGTGTGCCTCAATGGGCCTTCGTCTTGGGTTGGGTGATTCTACGGACAACGCTGTACAGGGCGCCAAAGTTCTGTAAAAGGGAACCAAAGGGGAAATGGAGTGACTGAGTGTGTACACTGCGACAGAAGTGAAGCACTGACTGAATCATCCTCACGGGGGTGTTCCAAAAATACTGTGACTTACCTGGATAGCCAGATACATCATCCCCAAGTAGGCTGCAATGCAGACAGCCAGCAGCAGGTCGAAAATAGCAGGCTTCACTCTGAGACACACACGCACACACACACACACAGAGGCGGGTGAGCGAGCGGGACACAAAAATAAGGAGACCGTATGTTTACATCTATTTTAAAACGTTGATTATACTGCGATTAAGGCAATAAATGGGTTGTTTCAAACATGTATGCACCATTATGTGACTGAAATCTGCATAAATTGAGCGGATAAAAACTCAGGTATAAAGACACACAGACTCGAGACCCTACCCAGACACAATAAGTCCACAATGTCCTACCTGTATGCGTTCATGGTCTGCTTCAGCTGGTCGTAGAATACAAACTCTGGATCCCTGTGGAGGCGAGAGTACAGTCGTCACTACTACAGCGTGAGGAGAAATCAGATCACAATGTTCACTGTTCAGTCTGTTACTGCTCCACATTAACTGGAAAGATTAGTTGCCGTCAGAATCTTGATGCTATAGGTCTTTATGTTTAAGCAGCACTGTCTGATGTATTCTAAAATCTATTCAAATATTCTGCCAAGATCATACAAGAAAATAACTGATAACCCAGACCGAAAGATGGGCCAATCAGAGAGAGAGGAGCACGGCAGTACTTTAATCTCAACACTACTTGAACCTTTGTCAGTGTTTGGATTTTGACATTTTAGACAGTAATCGAGTAATTCAAAAGTAATTGATAGATTGATAAAAATGGAATAAGGTTAGCTGCAGCCATAAAGCCATTTTAAGAAATATTTCAAAGATATAAACTAGGTTCTACATTTACATCAGCACGTGCAAACGAACCAATTCTGATACTTTGCTGACATGTGCATGAGCAAAAGTGTTTACGCTCTAATATTCAAAGTCCTCAGTCAATGTCTCAGGTGCAAAAGTTCAAAAAGGCCAGATCAATGACAACTCCTACACTGAAGATAAAAAAAAATCTACATATGTTTAAGACCCATCATGTGATATGTGGTCACATGTGGCACATACTGTATGTGCGTTGTGTACATGTAAACAGCAGAAGAGCACGTAATCAGATTCAGTTACTCTCTGATTCGTTCTGGGCCACATTCATGAGGAAATAAATCAGGTACGTATTGGATCGACTGTCATCTATACACATCAGGAATTCCATCCCATTCTGACTGATCATGTCCCAAAATGTGTCCATTTGTGTCTACTCTGCTTTTATCTCCGTCCCTTGTTGGTGCATGAAAGTCAAGTAATTGGATATAGGCAAAATAAATATATTGGGCTTAAAATAGCAAATCAAGACCTGTAGTGTACACGTAGCTATAGCCTCATTTTGTAGAATGAGGACACATGAGGACAAATCAGGGAATGAATCGCTGCTATTTTGCCTGCATGCTTCTGCACATTAACACTGCGCCTCACTGTTTCCTGTTTTACCTCTTGTCCGCTTTGACATAATGTCTCTTGACGTCCTTGAGGTAACGTCCTAGGTGATACTCCAGGGTGGACACCACGCTGCTGTCTTTGTCTACCAGCTGGGCGGCTCGGGGCTGCGCCGTGAGCCAGTCCACCACCGCTGACAGGTGCTCCTCCTGAACCTGCTAACGTGACAGCAGGCACATCCATGTAACACCACAGACATGTGAGCATCCATACAGCTCATGGCTAACAGGGCAGGTGAATTCAGTGACATACCATTTGCTCAGTGAAGATCTGCAGGTCTCCAGGGGACCCCTGTGCAGCAAGCACCACAAACACAAACTGTCAATTCACACCATCACGTTTAATAGCCAGTTAATTAATGGCCGGTGTTTCAAGAGAGAGATGCCCGACTGACGCTCATTTTCTCTGTACCTTCTCGGTCAGGTTGTAAATGACTCTGGCCAATGCCTCTGCTACCACTTTGGTGTTTCTGTTCAGCTTCTTCACATCCACATGAGGCCTGCAGACACAAACACAACAGTTTTGCAGACAATTAGACCAAACAAAAAACGCTCCAAAGCACCAGAGGAGAGAGCAGGAACACCCACCACGAAAAAGAAGAGAAACTCATTACGGAGCAATTATTTAAACTGAAAGACAACGCATATCTAACATGCTAAAAACTCATTTGGAAGGCTGAAATACATTAAGTTCATCAAGGAAAAGAAGAGTGAACATTCATCTAATCACCTGATATACTGAAATGGTTTAGGAAAGGACAGACAGGGAGACAGACAGAAGCTACAGGAGCAGAAGAGAGTTACTGGAGGGAAGAGAGGAGAAGCTGAGTTTACTACCACACTGGGGAGGCATCACATCCCAAAGCTCTGATATTCCAGATGTGACAAATACGGTCATGGATGATGCAAGTGAGCTGATATGACGGTGTTAAAAGGGATTTGACATGATGTGCCAGGGCACACTGGGGAGAGATGGAAAAGCGAGGGGACTTCAACAACAACTATGGCATGAATGATGAAGGAACAGCTACACTCGAAACTTTTGCTTTGGAGATTCGTAGACTTGCAGTAATGAACCCACCCAGCAGGGGGCTCTCCCGCTCCGTGGCGAGAGGGGGGGGACACTGACCGCACGTCCATGATGCTGGAGCGCTCCGCCAGGCGGTGGGAGGACAGGTGGGACAAAGTGAAGGCCGGCAGCCGTCGGATCCCAAAGCGCTCGTGCTCCCAGGCCAGCATGTCGTCTGCCAGGTTGATTTTCTTGTGGACCATGGAGAACTTAAGTTCTGGGTACTGGCTCGAGACCACCTGAGAGAAAGTGAGAGAAAATAAAGTGCGTTTTGAGTTAAGGTTCTACTCGGACGTCAAAACCTTAAAGTCCCAGTATACTTCAAAAGACATAAGATGAAACCATGAAAGACCAGCCGGTGAACACGTCCTTGAACACCGCAGGAAGTAGTCCTTCAGAACTGTCTGTTGTCTCTTCTACTTCTGATACCTCCCCCTGGCATAACTGGTTCCAATATCTCATGGTTGGTTGCATTACCGGTGAGGGGCCAGTGGGAAGAGCTCAACCAGCCATGTGATATTTGGACCAATTACAAGCAGCAGGAGGTACCAGGAGTAGAAAAGACAAAGTTCTCCTTGGAGTCCCAGCTCAAAGTACGCTGAAAAAGCCTGAATCACAGCGTCTTGAGCCTTGCAAGATGTCTTTTAATCAAGCAAGCTCTTCTTCTTATGAAGTATACTGGGTCGGAAAAATGAGAGCCGAGACTGAGGTGCAACTTACCATCTCCAGCTCTTTCAGCAGTGAGTACTGAGGAGTTCCCTCTTTAGGAGGTTTGGAAACGTGGAGGTGCAGAGTGTCTCCGTTCCCCAGAGTATCCAGACACAACACAAAGGCTACGTTATCCTGGAGCAGACTGGAGTCTGAAGGAGGAAGCAAGCGCAGATGAGACCAAACCTTGCATGCTACTCTGCCCTGACACATGTATACACTGTACAATTTAACAATACAACAATGCCCCCAAGCTGCAGCCTCAAAGATTACTACAAAGTTAAATCAACACCTCTCTAACACACATGCAACAATGGCTGAAGAGTCTAAGCTTGACAAAGGCAGTGTTTGATTCTTTAGTATGTTCACCACCTGTAAGTGTATTCAAAATTACTCATAAAAACTGTTTTCCTTGCCAAATGTCTGTGCAGTCAGTTACTTACTCAGAGGTGTACTTTACAGTGAGAAACTTCCCTTATTTGAGTGATTTAATGTACTTTACTTTATTTTCTAACATTTTGGGATAAAATTGGTATTTCCTTTTTTTTGTGTGTGTCGATTAAAATGTTTATAACACTTGTAACATTGTAATATTTCTGGAACAGTACCTGTATGATCCAGATTATCCTCCAGCCATCGTTTTGTTCCCTGGTAGTTAAACTTCCCTCCTCCAGATACAAAGAACAGTAAGTTGTACCTAAACACACAGCATGAATCATAAACAAGTGAAATCTGCAGTCATCAAATGACACATAAAATAATCTCATGAGGACATATGAAGACAAGGACAACAGCTGGTAATAGTGAATACCATGAATGAATGAAACAAATTATATATCATATTTCATGCCAGATTTCATTTTGCTCTAATAGTAAAGCCCATTACTTCAGTCTTCAGTAACCACTTTCAAATACGTGAGTCTTTCTATTAAGTTCCTGTTAAGTAGCATTACACAAAATAAGGGACCTGAACCATAATATGGATACCTTGAAGTGGCTAATATAGCCAGAAGTCCTTAAGCATTTGGAGCAGAACAGTAACAAATGTGATGGATATACAGTAAAACACAGACTTATGTGCAGATGGTGATCAATAATGCCTCATTATATTTAATCAAGATTCGAAGAATAGGTTTAGTGTGTTGTCAACATTAACAGGAATGTGTACAACAGCAGCAAATGACATGGAGGTTCTACTGTTTCACTAATTTCCCTCGGGATGAATAAAGTATCTATCTATCTATCTATCTACAGTGAAAAAGTTGTGGGCGCTGTCTGAGCTTAATGAAAGGACACAAAACAATAGAAAAATGATCAAAACGTGTGTGTGTGTGCGCTTCTTACCCAGCGTGTGTCCTCTTGTATGTGTATAGTCTAGAGAAGAGACGCGCCAGTTCTAGCAACATGGACACCCCACTGCCGTTTGAGTCCGCTCCATATGACAGCCACTAGGGACACACACACATTTTACATCCTGAACAATTAGGAAACACAAATCCACAGTTCCATACAATTTCAAAACTATAAGAGGCAAGAAGCAGTGGACATACCGGAGCCACACCAAAGGAGTCGTAGTGCGCCACCACAACAATAGTTGGCAAATCCTCTCCTCCAACTCCAGCCAGACGACCCTGATAGGTTACAGGTTACACACCACTCATTACACAGGTTACAAATACTTCAATAAAACAAGGCAGAACCAAATGTGGATATAAGTGGATTCTGCTGAACTGACAGCACCATGCAGACAGCTTGACTGTGCAATGTCACAGTGGGATACAGTTACAGTTATTGTCATATTGTATCATGATGTGCAATCCACTGACCCCTCTCTTACGTTACGTACTGTCCTAGCGCTGTTACGTGATTCAATCAACTTAGAGCAGAGCTTCATCAAGGTTTGTGTCTTTCCACCAGCTGACTCAGATGCAGTCTATAGATTCAGTTTCTCACCTCTAGACTGGTGATGGCCCAGTCACTGACAGCTTTGCTCTGAGCCCCACTGGTGACCATCTGGAAACCGTTGGCTGTGGCTGTATGCACGAGCACTACAGAGAACACAACACAGGACACAGGCAATTACATACTGAGAGAGATTCAGCCCACATGTTGCAGCTGTCCGGTCCGTTTGTATCAAATGCGTGCTCCTGGTTTACTCTGTGTGTAACGCAGACATAGGCCCATAGGTCCAGTCTAGAGGAAATACATCTCTACCTTCAGCTGCTGATAAGGAACCCTGGGAGGAGGAGGAGGTCAGCGTCTGGGTGTAGATGGACATCAGCTCGTCGTCCTCCATGGCAAAGTAGACGGGGACGATGGTCTCAGTGGCCAACATCTCTGGCTCCAGCTCCATGAACTGCTGATAGGACCAGAACACAGGAACAGCACGTGTTTAAAGCAGGTAAAGCAAGTAAGAGTTTAAGACTCATCACATGCAACGGCAGCAAGGGGACATCCTGCATTACAAACAATACTTTTACAATGGAAGCTGAATTACATGAGTCAATCGACAAGCAGTCACAATATGGAGTATGTAGGTGCAGAACTAAATGAGTAACTAATCAAATGCCTACCTCTGCTTTCCAGAAACACTAATCATCCCACACACAAGTGGAACGTTTAATTAGTTACCATTTATGCAGTGTGTAGTAATGAAATAATCCTCATTCTATTAGAACTACACTGCACATTGTAAATGTAAAGCTTTGCCCCCGAGCCCCCGCTTAACCGTTCCCCCCATTTTGGATTCAAATTTAGGCTTGGCCTTACAAAGATTAACCTGCAAGGGGTGATGGTTAAAATTAATCTTCTGTTGAATGAAAGCATACAAGCTGCTGGCTGGGAGAAACCTCAAGCACGGCATTTAACCCCTGAACTGCTCAGTAGCCAGAATATAAATGTCTGTACTGAGCAGCCACCTGGTGTAAATGCAAAGAATATTACTGTAAGTTGCTTAAAAAGAGCATTTATGATCAATGTACCATAATGCAATTATGATTTGACCTGCTTTCATTTTCTTGTAGTATGTCTATAGAGTGGCCCTTGTCATAGTAAAACGGTTACGCTAACAAAGTACATAAACCATATGCAATTTTCATGTTTTCTGATTAAACAATATAAAGGAAAGTCTCATCGTATGCACGACAAACGCTGTTTGCCAGGCTTTCCCAAGAAGTGACTCATCTTTGCTGAAGAGGGCAACGACGTGCCACTACGTTTAGTCAAAAAAACGGAGTGCGTGAAAGAGACATGTTTTTATAACTTTGCCAAGTCCCCCTGCCTAGCCAATTAGGGGCCTGTAATGAAAGAGACAAAGAGGAACTAGATTTAGTAATGTATAAGTATTACATCATTGTTGTAACTCTTTTAGTAAGTTTGTGTTTGGATGGCATCACTGTTGTAACGTTAGTTTGATGACATCACTTTGTTACATAGGTGACATCACTTTGGTAGTTTGATGACATCAATATTGTTTATTTAAGTAGCTGTAGAGTCTGATACTGTTGGAAGCAATACAGTTTTTTGACCGCACATTGGTAGGTAAATTTGAACGTACACTTGACTTTGTAATTGCGTATTGTCTGATTAAAAATATGAAGGAAAGTTACCTAGTCCCATCGTGCACGTGACAAATGCTGTTTGCCAGGCTTACGCGAGAAGTGACATCTATGCTGAAGAAGGCAACGACGTGCCACTACATTTATTCGTCCCAACAACAAAGTCGCAAATCTTCTGTCCGAAGAAGAAGAAGAGATATCTGAACAAGAGAACTGGTTTGCACACGAAATGATCCATCAGAGGCTTTATGAAAACAACTAAGGGCTGGATTGCAGCTGTGCAAGAATCAGCACCACGGGACAGCAGTTCACAGATCGGTTCCCATCGCAGTAGACACCTGCCTAAGTGGATCTCAAAGAAGCCATGCATCAACAGCGTCACAAGCTTTGTCAACACATGCTAAGCTACGCACTGCTTGAACATGCTGCAGCACTTGAGGCAAAGCAGCAGCTTGAGCTGGAGGAAGCCACCTTAAAGCAACAGCGGAGTCGTGAAGAACCCAGAATCAAGGCTAAAGAAGAACTCGAGTTGATGACTACATTAGCTGAAATCAGCGCAAAATTAAAAGTGAAAATACAAAGAATCAGAAGATGGATGGAGCATCAGCACGCTAGAACGAAGGCAACGAAGTGTGAGCATGAAATCAGGGAGATGAAGAGCTTCACTCCCTCACCCAAACTATCCAGACCTTCAAGCACGACCACAAATGTCACACTCCCAAGCACCACCAACAGTACCACAAGCGCTGTACCCCCAAGCACTACCAGCAGTTTCGATCAGACCTTCACGCACGGCCACAGGTGCCATACACCCAAGTACTGGTACCGCCAGTGGTTCAACCAGACTTCAACTACAACGCCCCGGCCAACAGAGGCAATGGCGTGATGGAGTGACTCGACGATTTGGATCCCCTCCTAAGTAATATGCAAATGCATACAACAGTATCAGACTCTAAAGCTACTTAAATAAACGATAATAATGCCATCGAACTAACGACAACTAAGTGACAACAGTGATGACATCCAAACTAACAGATTTACAACAATGTCACATTTATACATTATGAAATACCAATCACCCAGTTCATCTCTGGCTCCTACACTTTCACGACTGTCCGTGACTGCAATGGACAGATTACCAAAGTAAGCATAACTGATACCAGTTCAGCCTACTAATGAAAATGGTGAAAATGTATAAATGATTGCTTGTACCATGTCAGCAAAGATAAGGTGATTACACCAGTACAATGAGCGTGAATACCTGTACTATGTCCTGGGGCATAGCAGACATGTTCTTGGGCAGGATGATGACCACAGCCCCCGCTGACTGCCGCAGAGCTTTCTGGTACTTATCATAAGAGAAGTCTGCCAGTCGCATGATGACACAACGGCGACTTAGTACCTCTGCCTCCACAGTACGAGCCTCGGTGTTCAAGATGGCATTCCTGGTACCTGCAGATAACACACACCCACACACTGTTTGATCACTGAAGTCTAAGGATGCAAGGGCAACATGTACTCATCCAGCACTCAGAACACTGTGGGTACAAATGAAAACTGAGAGCTAAACCTATAAATAAAACTAACTATACAAACAGATACTACGACTAAAATCAACCAAATCATATTGCTTTGGATGAGGACCATAACAGAGGAGAAGGGTTTGGTTGGTGTAATGAATTAACCTTCAAATGTGGGAAATGGATTTAGGTTCCCATTCTTTACATCCAAAATGTGCCACACATTGAGAAATATCCCCTTGATAACTGGACAGGAACATATTTTGGTAGTCTTTTGTCACAAATCAACAGACTTTGATTCCTCTCTTTGATTTGGGCTGGGCAGTCACATATTAACAAACCATTTCATCATACTCCAGACTGTGTGAAATGTGTGTGGGGGGTGGAATTGTAGTTGGGTAGTCTGCACTAGTACATTGACTTAACCACACGATGTTTGAAAATGTATGGTTAAACATTAACAATTAAATAGAAGGAAAATGATTACGACAGGGACATAATTTAGCATGACTCTCGGTTGGACCTGACGTTTATCAAGAATTACCTACTAAAAATTAAAGAATTAGCTACCAAGCTCTGCTAAACTAGCTATTTTAGCAAACAGCTAGCTAGCCAGTGTCACCGTACTGTCATTGAAGCTAATGCTAAATGGCAGGTAGCCCCAACGACATCCTGCTACTGAGTGACATTTGAACGCAACAGTCCTCTCTAAATGAATGCAGCAATCCTGGCTTTATTCATACACTACAAAAGTAGCGGACCTACCGTACGGCTGTCCCTGCAGGTCGTACTGCTGCATGCGGTACACCGTGAACTCATGTGCAGCCTCGGCCGGTAGCGGTGACACCAGAATCAGCACCGCGGGTATAAATACAATGAAAGTCAGAGGAAACGAAGACTTAAACATGTTATCGAACACTTCACTAGCTTCCTCGAACATTGTGCCGATTTTATTAAGCACACAGCTAAAGAGAAATAAATATTTTTTCTGCTGTCACTGCTCTGAGCAACTGACAGTCGGTGCGGTTTAGCTAACAGGACAGCTACCAAGCGTTAGAGTAGTAGTTTTTGATCAGGCAAGTAGCTGGACGGCTATATTCTCCAGGACAGTTGCGCGTAGATTATAATTACCGACAGCACCTGAAAATGTGATGAAATGCAGTTACTAACACAAAATATATGTTTTTAGGCTGGTTGTTTTGGAAAATGTTAAAGAGAATTGAATCATTGGTCCTTCGGGGATCTTTAAAGACGGCTATTGCTGTAGGACGGCGTTGGTATTCAGGGACAACAGGTGGCGCTGTGCACCAAAGAGAGCAGTGAGTACTATTCGCTGATAGTACACATGAAAAGTCAATTTAACCGCTAAGGCTAAAGAACGGAAACAGAGACGGTATTGAAATCGCGTCTTTTTTTGTATCTAAAGTGTCCTGAGAGTTAAAGGTAATGCAGCAGAGGTTTATCCATTAAAAACCTTCACATCCTCACAATTTATAACACGACACAAATCAATGCCCAGAAATCCCCCATCAAGACAGTCAAGGTCAATGGACCAAACAAAGGAGTCTGCAGGGGTAGCCAGAGGCGTGTAAAATGAACGTGTACGTTACAGCTCACAGCATCAACATGCACAGCAAACACTGCGCTTTCTGCCTAACAGGTTAAAGATTTGAATAAAGGGAGAGATGCGCTGGAGGAAAGGGCTTCAAAGCTTTTAAGACAAAAAAAGAAATACGAGCTCAGCAAAGGAGGTAATAATCCACTTTTCGGTTAAGACACCAATCACAGCTAAGCTGAATAAAAGCAATATGTTCAGAGGACTGTAAGCAATGTCTCATTTCACACAAATTAAAGAAAAATACCCAAAGAATTAAAAGCCTGATTGTGTCTCTAAACTGTGAAGTGTTGAAAGTCCTCTCTCTCTGATCAAGAGAAAGATTGTCTACTAGTTTTCAAAAGTCTAGTTAAAGCATGTATAATGCTGGAGTATAAATATTACTACAAAATGAATGATTTGGACACCTTTAAAAATACTTGGGACATTGAAGGTGATGGTCTTTTCTCACTGAAAAATGGAAAAATGATGAAATTAAATTTTGTGATGGGATAACTTAAGTTGTTTTTTTTGGTTGATATCAGATGAGGTATAGAACCATTGGAATGTAAATAAGTATAAATAATGTAAATAAAGTACTTCTAAAAACTCAACTCTCTCTCTCTCTTTCTCTCTCTCTCTCTCTCTCTCTCATGAGACTGCTCTGCTAAGTGGGAGATTAATGCTGATATAATGTCCTGCCATCCCACTTAATGGACCTTGGCGTCATTATTTCCTGTTTTATGAGTAATCCATGCCCAGGATGGCGAGAGCGCAAGCAGA
>OMOW01067010.1:2209-17405 GCA_900312555.1 Lamprogrammus exutus
AATTTTTGTCCTACAAATAAAAGGTCAAATCAGAAGAATTCTGGCAAATGTTTCCTACTCACCACCCTGCAGATCAGCTGTTGTGAGCCCCTGATGAGATAAAGTCGAAGCTCAAGCTCAATGAGCCACCGGTAACGACCTTCTCAGGCATATGTGCCATCAATCCACAACAAGCTCCACCAGTTAAATTCTTTGAGTTGCTTTTCTTCAGAGATGTACTTTTCTAAGTACTTAAATACGTCAAATAAGCCAATTAGGACAAAACTGAGGTGGATCCATCCATCCGTTCTCTACACCAGCTTATCTTATGCAGGGTTGCAGGGGGGGTGGAGGAGTTTCAGTTCATATTTCCTCATTTAAAAAAAGGAAAGTACAGTGTGTTGAATTAAACATCAAATTGTTCTCAAACAGAGAAACATCCACAGGTACCAGTGTACAGCTTAATAGAACTTACATGTTCAGATGCAGCGCTGTACTATATGTTCTCATCATCAAACATGTAAGTTGAGCAGCAAGGTGATCTAAACCCTGCTGGACGTCTTTGTTAGATTTATTTATGTTTTTGTTTATGACAGAATACATACAGACATAATCTTTGCATGTTGTGCTGTGTTTCCCCTTTTCTGCTTGAGTGTTAAGCAGCCTTTCCTATCATCGCAGTATCGATTCTCTTGCATGCCATGTAGATGTTCAATGGTAGAAGAAAAGGTCAACATTTAATGATGAGAGATTACTTTCAAGCGTTCTCTGTTACATCAGACCGTTTTGTTCTGATGCTGATGTCACTGTGATTTGTGCAGGATCCACTTTCATTATGTGATTTTGTGGCCTGGTGTACAAAATGTTTAATTAAACTGTACGACCGACCAGGTAGTAGTGTAGGAATGCATATTTATCACATGATGTCGTCCTATTTATATGATATATTATTCTGTCTGGCATATCTGTGTTTATTCATGAATAAAATATGTTGGAAAATCAGACGTTTGTGGTGAGATTGCTTGAGCTTTGCATGAGCTGCTGTATTTAATCAGGTTGGTACGTGGGGGTTAGGCGTGATAACAGATATTAGAAATGCAACCCTCAACACCTAATTTGCTGTCCTTTTCACAAGTTTCTCATTAAAGCTGCATCCATTTTTCACTGGGGACCAGAAAACTTCAACATCAGCTCATCGAAACACAACCCTGAGGTGTTGTTGTGTTGTTTACACGTCTAACAGACAGATGCAGAGCGCCCTGGGGTTGCTTTGTTTACACATCCAGTAGACAGATAAGTGACACCCTGTGGTGATGTGTTTGGCCACCCGATGAACATAAGTCACGTTTTCGCTCTCCCTATGGCACTGTTGTGGTCTCCACCAACTCCTGAGATAACTCAGTACATCTGTGTGTAAACAAATATCTGTGTTGGCAAGAGCCTTGGGATTCATACGATCTGTTTATGGTCCAAACAACTGAGAGCAAAAAGCAGCTAAAACCTTCATCGAGCTTCAGGGTTAGGTGTTGGTTCTCAGTGGGATCGGTGCCGTGCTACCAGGACCCTCTTTAACATTAAGCAGCCATTTGATTGAAAGATCAAAAACGCTTCCTAAATGAGATTAGCAGAACATTTAAACTCTTCCTTTGAGCCACAGAAGCCTGTAAATAGGTTAGATGAGATGATGTCATGTGTTTTACTTGGGTATATTCCCCTTGAATGAGTGAATATCTGGTTTGTTTTGATCAGGAAATAACTGTTTCATGATTGCTACCAAACCCAGGCTGTTTTTGTAATCACACAGTAATCAGTTGTAATCAGCAGGCCTGAACCAGCCCGTGTTGAGCTGCTGATAGCGTTCAACATCTCCAGATAACATTTACTATGGTCCATGAGCTGCAACCAAACAACATCTCCTTGTAATATAATGTAATAATGTCCACAATTCCATGGATTCCATAGATTTATGCTGGAGATACAGTATGTCTGCTGAGTTAAAGGTGATTATCTGAATACAGTGAAGACAGTTTGGGTTACGCGAGATCACAGTTTTGTAGTCATTACGGAGTCACAAGACAATGAAGCTAGATGTTGTAGCTGTAGAATCCTAAGTAACCTGAAGACTCTGACTAGGACGAGTGAGGCCTTAAACTACATTTATGCACGGACAGGCATCACATTTAATCCCTAGGTTCTCAATCCCGATCCTTGGCACGCACCGCGCTGCATATGTTCCATCTCTCCCTGCTCTATCCACACCTGATTAGCAAAATGTTCATTCAAGAGTTGACTGGCTAACCACAACCAATTTAGCTGCACTGGTATGGGAAGAGCAGGTGGACATGAAGATGTGCTGTGTTGTGGTGTCCAGATGGCCAGGGTTCAGAACCTAGGTGTTAATCTGCCAGGTACGGATCAATATCATTGACAGTGCAGGCTAATGCTATTATTAATGACAACGTTAGCTTGCTGGAGCTGACAGGTCACTTGCATTTGATTGGTGGTTGGGCAGGATGTGTCTCAATATCAGTTTCACATTCGCTTACGGATTTGGAGACAAGCTAATGTGACGGCGAGCCAACAACCATGACAGCAAACAGCAACAGAAGAGCGCGAACATCTTCATTGGTGAGTGAGCACAAGCAGACCTGGGTGATCCATGGTAAAAATGTAGTTTAAGCCATGAATCACAGGTATGCAGTTCACACCGATGGTGATTCCAGGGTACTGGCGCGAGTATAAGAAGTGCTGGTATACAAGAAAAACTCCTGGTACCTGGTGGGTTCTCGCCCCATCATTGAAATTGAAAAGACATTCCTGTATCTCAGTGCGAGCATCTCAAAGGACTTTTCCCACCTCCATTCGACACTGAAATGTCATACCGTCTTGGTTTTGTATGAATATGGGCGTATCGTTGTAAGTCCAGGATGCATAACCGCAACCTTCAGCCTAAAAATGATAAACGTTTTGGGAATGGAGGCCAGAAAAGCCCTCAGAGATTCTCCCACATCTCTGGGTCCTGATCCAAATCTCTGCCAAAATCCAATCAACTCTCCCTCGACCCAAGTTCCATCTATCAACAGATTTTCATTTTGATATGTGTCCGGTGATTAGACTCCCTTCCTAAACGCCATTCTGTTCTTTGGGGAAATGTAAATATCGGGCCAAGATATGAATTCCGCTCTGAGAACTTTGTTTGGCCCAGTTTGTCCAACTTGATCCTCTAGTATGATTTCATAATGCAATAAATGTCCAAATCAAATGAATAATTGAGGACACACGAGTAAGAGAGGTGGGAAATGGAATGAAAACACTGCTCAGGCATCTGTTTGTTTGGGTTTACCTCCATGAGGATGAGGCTATTTACTGAAGCTGTACTCATGGCAATGCCTATTTAAGGGCAATGGGAACATGTCACACACACGCTGTAAATAAGCTTGTTTAAATCTGTGCATATCTAGATTCGATGTGCCCAAAAAGGGCAAATATGCTCAGAAATGTTCAGACTCAAATTTGTCAGCCTCTATTGAGTAATGTTACAGAAATAGTTTGAAAGCAGCGTACACAAATATTTAGTGTGCACTAGTAGTTCAAGTTCCTGCATTCTCGGGTTAATTATTGACCGATACACCCAGACAACTGCTTCAAAACAGGACGACGGCAGGGTTAAGACCTGAGACAAGTCTGACTGTGAAAAACATCCGGATTGTGTTGGGTGAAGCTGCTGTTTACCTTGTAGATTTGATCAGTTTAACCTGTTTCCAAAGAGTATCATTTTACAACTGAGGCAACGGTTTGGCTCAATCGTTCAGCCTGAGGATAAAGGCTGCTGTAACGCCTAATACAGACCTAAGTACTATTTGGTCAGGAGAAGTTTTACTTCAGGACCTCGTGTGACCTCGTTTGCCTCAGCAACTGGACACTGAAAATCTTTGTTAGTGGGTGAGCACAAGCCAATCTGGATAAGGTGCATCTTGGGAAATGTAGTTTAGCAATGAATCATTAGAAAGCAGTTCGTACTTATTGCAACTAACTAAACTACATTACCCAGGGGGCACTGCACTCCCATGTGTAAAACATAAGAGTGCCTTGCATTGCATCCATCTCTTGGTCTTTGGGAATTATTTGTTGCTTTTCCAAACGAGTCTCCATGCTGCTGACAGGCGTTCAGTTTTGACCAAAAATGCCATCAAAACTTGCGTTTAATTGTTCCACCATAGCCTTTCTATGCAGGCTATAGATTTACAAAATTCATTTATCTGTTTTCTGAAATATGGAAGACTCGTGCTGTTTTTACTTTACAAATTACAGATCAATCAATCATCCTGTCAAGTAAAAGTAAGAAAAAGTGCAGTTTTTCAGGTTGCAAATGAAAGATACAAATGCAGACACGACTTTGGACTCCTGAGAGTTAAATACTAAAGATAATTGGATCTCAGTGACACAGTGAAAGCCTTCATCATCAGCCACCTCTTCTTCTGTAAAATAACACTCGTCAGTGCAGCTTGTCAGCCTGTCCTCGTTAACGTCAATGTAATCAGTCACTATAATGCACGCTGATGAGTACGTGTGAACTTTGTCTCCAGTCGAGTAACCAGGTACAAGGGAGGCGGGTACAGATGGATTGTATAAGCTAAATTACAAAAGAGGAAAAAAGAAATCTAGGTTATGTCGTGTTTGGTGACCTACATTCAACATACAGAATCAGAAACTCAAAGAGTTTGTGAACGCTCTTCAAAGAGATGGAGAACAATACGGACAATGTTTTCTATTAATTATGTACATTTATAAAGAGCAATACTAAGTCAGAGGTGTATATTTACTGTATGCTTGTAACGTGTTCTATTATACTTCATATGCATTTTACATATAGCTTTCTAGACATTACTATGCTATGTAGGTACAGCTGAAATACACACACAGAACGAAGACCGTTCTGGTACTTGAAAATATATATTTGAGAACAATTCTAAAATATGTTCAAGTGTTCAGGAATGCATTTGTGTCTTATTTTAAATCAACTTTAAATTCCCTCAAGCAAATTCAGACTTTTAGTTTAACACAACTAAAGCACGCAACTCGTGAATACATACAGTAAGAGAACCAATCAAAACCAAGTATTCTTCCAAAAAACGTATACTTTTTGGTATCCTATTTTCCTGTCAAACATTTTCATGATAGTCGCAGTTTTTGTGCGGCTTTGAGGCCGGCCGGCGTGTGGTCAGGCTCGGGGAGTGAAGCTTTATCTGGCCTTAACCTGCTTATCGATGTTTGTTCTCTCCCCTTCGCTCCCCTCCTCCGAGCAGCTGTTAGGCTGCTAATTAAGACCTGACAGGATGATCTGGAACACTAATGCGATCACGCGTGCGAGTGAGCACGTAGGAGCGGACGCACGCATGTTCCACACGACCGTTATCTCATCACTCTCTCTCATGCACAGAAACATACACACACACACACACACACACACACACCCCTGGGGCTGGATGTCTGGATCTCTGCTTCATTTTCAATCAAAGGCTGCTGCATAGAAAGGCCTCAGGGCTGCGCTGCATCTCGCCGTGGAGTCTTTTTAAATATCTGTTTCAGTACGAGCGAATTCTGGCTTCTGTGCGAGGTTCAAATAGAAACTTTGTTGCGGTCTTGAGACGTATTGACACTTGTGGGTCCTTGAGACAAATACAAAGAGTTTGACTTGCTGAAAGTAAGCTCAGCAACGCAAACACTTCTGCCCTCAATACGCTGCTCTTAAGCTACTGATTGAAACACTCCACTGCCACCCTGTATGATGGAGTTTTTATGTCAGTGACTGATTCACCACAGCAAGACTCTTTCTATTTCCTGTCAACAATTTCTATCTATTGCGCTCACGAGCTCCTGTGACCCAGAGCTTTTGTGTTTGTCAGGTTGAAGGCCAAATCATTTACCAAAGAACTTGAAATGAGATAATCTCCAAAAACCATCTACGTTTACACGCACTCAATACTATTATTAGTATTTGTCCTTACAGCAATTAAAGGCAAAATGCAATTAAGCACAGAATCAACAGGAGTCTGCCTCTCTCTGCATACTCTGATTAAGACGTTTACAAGCCTGAATAAATCGTTTTACAATCACATAATCTAGGTTGGTTACTCGGAGTAAGCACACTTACATTTGAGCCAATTTCAATCGCATTGAGGTATAAACGTGACGTTTGACAAAGCAGATTTATTTATCTGATGAGTGTCTAACGTAGCACACACTTTACCACAGATTAGTCAATAGATTGCCCTGTGGTTAGTTTAGATCTATTGTGTATCATCATCAACCGGACCTCCTCCTCAAAACGGTCTCAGTGCATTGCTTCTTTAAGATCTCACCAAATGAACTTTACCAAGACAGGAAAAGTCAAGCTGACCCAGACCAAACCACGCAGGGAAGCCAAAAATACAGCTGTCAAGGTTGTGCAAGACTGTTTTTGGTTTGAATCCAACCCTTAAGTCAAGTGATTCGACTCCACGCTGCTGCAATGGAGAGGCCAGACTCGCTTTTTAGAGTGGAAAAAAAAAGTTCTCATGCAGATCAAAGACGCTCAGCAGAAGGACGGCGAACGCTATCAAGGCCTTTGTCATATGTTGGTTTGAAGTGTGAAATTTCTAGCAGGGTAATGACTTCAAAACGAGGTGTGAATTGTTCTCTGCCACCGTAAAATAGTGCATAGAGGTGCAGCAACTCGTAGGCAACAATATCAAAGTCAGTTAAATGTCATTAATGCCTCGCCATCCCCTTTCATGAACACGGATTCAAAGGGCTGCGGCGCCGCTCCGCCGCTATCGATTGAAACAAAGCACTCGTGGTTGCCGACAGGCGTTCGCTCTCCTTGTGTTTGTACGTCCTTGTGCAGACGAAAGAAGATGAAGTAGAATAAGTCAGCAATTATAGATCGTGATGGAAGGTACAAAACAAATGGAACGTTTTGCATTAAAAAATAAACGTGTTACATTTGGCGAATGAATTCAGTTTTTGTCAGTGTTGTCATTTTAAAAACCATTTCATCCAATATGTTGAAGGGATTTGTAGAACACAGAGTGCAATCTACTTCCTCTGAGATAGAAGAACTTCTCATTTCATTTCTTTCTCCATTGATTGAGCTAAATGAGATAAAAATGTATAAGACCTTTAAAAAAACACAACTTTTGCTCAAATTGTGCTGCTTTTCCTCATTTAATCTAAAGCCTCAACCGTTTAAGTCATTTGTTGGGTAACCTCATCACTGTACTCCATCATCTCTAACGCCTTAATTTAATTTAATTTAATAACGCCGTAATTTGCTGTCTCTGTCACGCTGGCTGTTGGAAGTGGCAGAGACGATACTGTCTGGAGGTCAGAGGGTTGAGGCAGTGCAGCACGACACCATGATCCTTCTCATCCAGCTGGACATGTGTGAGTAACATCAATTAATCCTGACAGTTTACGTAATCTGTGGCGTCGCTGCAGTCATTTGTTCAGCTAATGAATGTGCGATTAAATTAGAGAAAAAGGCCCAAGTTGATGACTTACGTTCATCAGTGCGGTCCTGTAAAAACCACGTATCTCCTGTTAAGTTTGATGGTATTGCATGTGTTGAGTTAATATGACGGCTTTTTCAGTGTCAATGAGTTTGAGAGGTTTCATAGACCATTAAACAGAAGGTAATGTTTTCATATAGTATAAATACATACATACCCATTACTCTGGGTATGTCAGATTGGCCCAGTGTGTGTTCGGGTAACGCCCCTCTGTGACTATTATTTAGGAATTGTTGGGTCGGAACGCTCTACGACGTATTAGAGGACGGCATTTCATGAAAAAAAGGCTATTTGGGACTAAAACAAAAGTGAAACCGTGAGAAATGCTGCCTAAATGGATGCAGTTACAATAACACAATGCTAGGGGGGTTAGAGAGGATACGTAGTGCTGCTTTAAATCAACATGAACCTAAACAAATACTTTGAAACCTGGAAGCCAGCGAGTTTATGCCTCATTCACACAATGCGATGTTGGCTGGAATTTCTGCTCGCTGACACGATCGGCGACAAGAGCCCCTGATCTGAGGCACATCACGCCGTGCTCCCGCGTGCTCGGATCCTCCTGTGCGGTCAACAATGCAATTTGAGAGGCTCCCTGAGGCATCACAGACACTCGGGAGACAGAGCATATTTAATATCTGGACCTATCGGTGACTTCAAAACATGTTGGATGAATCATGCTGTGACTGGGAACAGCAGCCTTAGAGAGGAAAACACATGAGGACACTTCCCGCTCGCCGTTCATCACTTCCCTCCCCGATTCTCGCGTGACGAAACATAAACTTTGAGCCACGTCATAGATGTTGGTGATTTCTCCTGGAGAACGATCACACAGTGGCTGCACCCGTGTAGGAGAGTGAACACCTCGTGACCCCAAGACACTAATGTACGGCAGATTATACAGAGATCTAATGACTTTGAAAGCAATGTAGTGTGTAGGAGGCAGTAAAGGCACATTAGGGGTGAGGTAAGTACACAGAATTAGTAAACGCAGCAGCACAAAGCAGCTGAGTGTGAATGTTAAAGCAGTTTAAGAGCTGCAGGGCCAATGCGTAAATACAGCAGGCAGCTTGATTAGCCAATGAGGTGCAGCTGTGGATGCAGGAAGTAGGTCAGAGGATGATCGGATCATGAGGGAAAGGTGTGAAGCTACTTTTTAAAAAAAAAAAAGTTTACCCAAGCTGAAGGAAATGGATACTGGCAAATGAATTGTACTCGTAAATACACAAAAATAAAGGTTCTCTTACTGTAAGTTTGTATCTTCACTTTTGGACATTTTCACTCTTTCAGATTAGTTGACAAAAGCTAACCAAACGAAAGGAAGAAGCACAGAAGAGCGAGAGAAGGAACAAAGAAAGGAAAGCAAGTTTTGTTAAGAAGAATTCTCTTCAGATCACCTTTAGATCAACAGTGGAGATTTTAGAGATTCAAGCTTTTCACCTAACGGGCGATATTTATCTCATATTGGTTGTAAAACATGAATCTGCAAAGAAACTAATGGCTACATCTGTCGGGTCAACGTAGTGTTACAAAAAGTACAACACTTCCCTTCAGAATGTTGTGGGGGGGGAAAGAGGAAATCTCCCAAAATGTATTAGTAGCTGTTATGGCCGTAGAGCTGTGTGTAGGTTTGTGTCTCCGCCCCTTGCCTCTCCTTACCTGTAGTGAGTGGATGCACCTGAGTTCACTCACTAATCATGGCTGGAGCTTCAAAAGCCTGGGGAGAGCTACAGACGGGTGCCAGTGGGCCAGATGGCAGCTTAAGTGCTGTGTGTGTGTTGGTGGACCTTTTGTCTTGTTGCGTAACTTGTTGTGAACAGTAGACCGTTGTTGGTGGACTCGCGTCTTGCTGTGTGCTGCATATTGTGAACCATAGACCGATCTCTGAAGAGGTTGCGCTTAGTTTTTCCTGATACCTTTTTTTGGTTGACCCGTTTATCTGTTAGACGGCTCAGTGAATAAAGTCTTTCATTTTGGATAAGAACTGTTTCCCTCTTCTTTTATCCCGCGATTCAATTTAATGTGTTACTCCCCTCATCCCCTGAACATTCCGGGGACGTAACAGTACCTCATAATTGTACTTGAGCAGAGTATTTGTGGGTCCATTCATAGAGCAGAGGTACATATATGAGATAGAATATGCTGTATAAAAAGCCATCAAGCCATGAGATCCATCACCACGGTGCTGTTATCAGCTTCACTCCTGGTCTTTAATGGGGAACTAAGTGAGTGATTTGCCTCATACTCTCCGCCTTTAGATGGCGCCTGAGTAAACAAACAGCATTGTATAGTTTTAGGGTCTGAATCCATCAACACAAAAGTCTCTGAGCCACTGAGCTGAACTCAAACACCTGACCAAGGCCCAGAAATGATGAGCTCATCATGTGTAAGTTCTATTTATATTCAGCAAGGCAAATGTCTACACTGAAACGTCAATTTTTAAAAATGTGTGAAATCAGATGAACAAATCAATAATAGAAAACAAAAATCCAGATGGAATTTGTCCCAAAAAAATCCTATTTTTCAATAGTGCAAAGTTGAACTCTGTATTGTTTTTACTTGTACTTGGACATAATTAGCATATTCTCCTAATTCCCACCTTAAGCCCTGAGAACTGACTTCTAACTTTAATTCACATCATCTGTGTTGGACACTAACCGTTGCCACGGGAATCCAATCCTGTGTTAATGTCACTGGACCTTTTATAAGGTTTGTTTGCATCCAAGCCTTAAATCTTTTAGTCATTCTGAGTACAAAAATATTGCATTTGTTCCATTGACCAATTCATCGAGCCGTTCATCTCATTAATGTCGTTGTGTCGGCTGTGGACGTGGTCACCTTGGGCTCTCTGCGGTGCGAGGTGTAGTCTTGCTAATCCAACCCTTTTTGGAGCCAAGCTGACGTGACCGCGACACCACAACATTGACAGCTCACCTCACCAGAACTCCAAGGTGAAGTAGTGTAGAGACACAGTTCATACCTATGGCAATTAACTAAACTACCAAGGTGAACTATAGAATGAAGTTGTTTGCATAAGGTAGGAAAAAGTACTGGAAGTGTAAAACGTGCCAGTACTGTGTACCGGTGAGTACCAGCCCACTGCGAGCACTGCATGTAATACTTTCCATGAGTGATCTCCAACTCCTTTCTCAGCTTCAAGTTGGACAACTGGTAGATACTTTAAGGTCAGATGTAGGGAATGATTCTGCAAGATATGACTTTATTTGCGAGCCATTAAAATCTATTTTTATCCATCCAGACGTGTGATTTTAACAAGTCTGCGCGCTCGAATCTCAGCCTTCCAGGAGCAACTGTGAGGCGTCTGGGAACGCAGACGTGGGAGACAGTGAGGAAATAAAAACAGGCTGTGAAACTCAACAAAATGTTTGTCAGAAATGTCACCAGGCTCTGCTGGGGACCAAAAGCATCTGAGCCTTCTCCATCTATTTCTAGAAACCGAGGCCGTAATAGATGCATCCATGCGAGCCTCTGACAGTGTTTGTGTTGGCAGTCGGCCCCTCAGCCGCATCTGTTTCCGCTCTGCTTTCCGATCACGACACAGCAGGGCTCCCCTCACATGGTAGCAAGACAAAGTTAGTGAACCCTTTGGAATCACCTGGATACTTCCGCATAATTACCCAAAAATGTGGCCTGATCTTCATCCAAATCACAGTAATTGGCGACTAGAATCTGTGTAAAGTAATGATGAAGACAATACTGAATACATCATTTAAGTGGGTCAGTCAAGGTTTAAAAGGTTTAATGACTCTCCAAAAGCTATCCTGAGTCTGGAGAGAATGAGATTGGAGGTGAGGGTTGTAAACACGTGCGACTCTATAAACAGCACACAAAGTGTAGTTACTGGCCGAATCTGGTCCTCACAGGAAACGTCTCCTCATGTGAACCAGTGCCCAATCAAAACAACTTGTGTTGCTAAAAAGACCTGGATGTTCATCAATCTGTCTTTTTTAGCGCTGTGCTTAAAGTGGCTCTCAACAACATGCAATTCAGAGAAACAGGAAAAAGAACCCAAGGATAAAAGCCTGTGTCCATTACCAAAAATACTAAACAACAGGAACTAAATGTCCAAACAACAAAAAACACCATCCCAGAATATTGTCCAAAACGTGACAAGGTCTCTGGGACAGTTTAAAAGTTGAACTTTTTGGCAGAAATGTACAATGCGATATTTGGAGGGAAAATGAGTCTGCATACCAACACCAAAACCCCATAACTGTGACGCGTGGAGGAGGGAGCATCGTGGTTTGGAGCTGCTTCGCTGTCTCAGGGCCAAGACAACTTACAGTCATTGAGAGAACTGATTGAGAATTGATAGGAATTGGCTCAGAAAGAATGAAATTCATGTTTGGGATTGACCAAGTTTGACCTTAACCCAGCTGCAACGTTGTGGCAAGACCTGAAGGAGGGCTGTTCGTGGAAGAAACCCCAGAAATATTGACCAACTGGAGCAGCGTTGTGGGGCAGCAATGGTCTAAAATGGTCAGAGAGAATCTTTACCTGTACACATACGTTGTAAAGAAAAACAAAGTGACAATTGAAAGTTAAACGTTTCCTCTTTTATGAGTGAAAACACGCGTTGTCTGCGAGGAGGCACTGCCAGCGCTCCACTCCAGAGAACCACGAATCCCATCAGGGTATTTGAGAATAAGTTAGACACATTTGTTTGAATAAATCAGATATTTACAGGCAAGAATAAATACATCTTCAGCAAGTGGATGCATATATATTTTATGTGATTGACTCCAAAACGTACATGAGAGGCTACATCAAATAGCACATACCCAGCACTGGTAAAGCCCTTATTGAGTTCTCTGTTTCCTTGTTGACTTTTATGGCACTTTAGGTTATGACGCCAGACTGGCAAATCTGTGCCACAATAGACCTGTTATCAATCAGTGCCATGTAAACAAATTTAATGTCTCCGGTGGCGTTTGTAATCCAGACATTTGTAGGACGTTCAAAATTTAGACCAATTCTCTTCACCTGTAGTATTTTCTGTGTTTTACTCTCTGGATTGTTTACGGTCGACTGAACAATAAGGATTCACAATGCTGAGTATGTCGATAGTATTCTTGTGTAGTTATGACATGCTTTTGTGAAATATAAAACAAAGCATTTCGAGTGTAGATATCACATTTACGAGTGCTACATACAGTTACAGGCGTATATTTAGGATACTTTAACACTGCACACCAACGTCAAATCCACACTTACATCCGTCTTTGTCCTAACTTGTGAGTACTTGTGAGTATGCTGAATATTGACGAATGGCACCTATATTTCCTTACTGTTCCTTCGTGACCTAACTCATCAAATATTACGATTATAAGACAGAAATATGACAGATCTCGCTCCTGTATTTTTATGATAAAGTGATGAATTATTCTCGCTCGCCACTGTTTGAATTCTTTCGTGCTTCAAACCTGTTCTACCTCCCATGTTTTTCAGCGTCCACTTTCCACCAAAACCTGAATCTGGATGGGGTGACACATTTATGTAACTTTCATATTCTTACATGGGAAAAAAGACCTTTCTGATGAAAACATCGGTCCTCCGCTCACTCGTCTGTCTGACATTCCCTTCTACTTGGTATTCCCATCTTAGCAACTTGCAGTTTAGCGGCGGCCAAGCGGCTCAGCCACTGAGCCAACTAGCCAGCACTGTTCTCAGGGATTGCCTCTCCCAGGGTTCATCGCAAACCAACGTGGGCTGGGCAAAAAAATCCAAATTTGCTGTCTGCACGTTTGCGTGAGAAAGAGAGAGGGAGAGAGATCATTGTTGGTTCTGCAAGACAGAAGATGCAGTTTGTCACAGGTGATAGCTTAATATTTGGGACTTGTTTGGAACTTTCTGGAAATGGTTGAAAGCATTAACTGTGTTAAATCAGCCACGTCAATGTCATTTTTGTCATAGCAGTTCACATTTCAGAGGAAGTTTCCATTATTTGTTGGTCCCCCAGACAGTTTATACTGTTGCCATGGTGACTCATATCGTCTCCATAAACTAGAAAGGGTATTTACTGTCGTCTATTCCTTCCTGAGAAAACTGCAAAGCACATAAACGATGTTGTGATGTTGAAATAAAACGGTCCCGAGGGAAATACGGAGAACCATATTTTTTATGCTAACTTGGGCTACTTTCATGTGTTGGAGCCTTTTGGGGGTCCGGCATCTTGTATGACAAAAGTGCAGAATGCTGGGTCGCACAGAAACATTTTAATTTGGTAACATTTCACAATTAAATCTGGTTTGTGACCTATCTTAGAAATTGGCTTCTGTAATGAAAATAATATAGCATCTACATTTGTACATCAAATGACAGGTGGCTAATGATAGCGCCTGTTAGCTTCAGCTCAATGCGTGTTTCACTGCTAGAGTTTGTCTTGACTTGGTTATAATCAATGGCTAATGAGCTAATGTCGGACTTGGTTGGTCACGGTCGGTGGCTAATGTTCTGTCTAGTTAGCGTCAGTTCAATATGTGTTTTTCTGCTACAGTCTGACGTGGTTGGTTATGAGCGGTGGCTAACGTTAGCTCTGGTTAGCTAGTTGTCAGTTCTCTGATTAGTTGAGTCTCTTAAGTTTGCGCTACTCTACCAAATGGCACTTTTCCATATGGCTCAGATAGCCACTCTGTGCCGTACCATAAGAAACTGTGATCGAAACCCTCGCTCACACGACCATCGTGGTTTGGGTCATAATGTCTCAGGTAGGCTTGGTCAGCCCCTGCTCTCAGGATGCAGTGGAGATGCATATGATTAGGGATCCGCCTGGTACGGTATGAGCTATCTATATAGCTTAAAATGTGCAATATCAAGCCAGCGGAAAACGTCAAAAACGCCACGTTACCTCGCCATGTGTGGTAGATTTCTGCGGTATATCCAAACCTTAGCTATGCCCTGCAGTAGCTCTTGATTTAAAGACACGGTAAGAAATGTGGTCGGTCTGCTAAGGAAGCCGGTCAAAGACAGATCGGAAGGTTTCCCTCATTACGGAGCCGAAGGTATTTTCAGTGCCGTTATCATCGCTCTGTCAGCAGGTGGACGTTATGGATACGTTTGGAATGTTACTGCTGCTCTAATTCTCAGTGTGGTGCCTGTCAATGCGTTAAACATACACAGAACACTTAAAGATACATGCAGATATATACGGACAAAACTTCAACACACTGCTACTCTAAATCATGCCTCTGTGTGTGTGTGTGTGTGTGTGTGTCTGTATTTGTTTTTGCTTTGCTTCTGTCTTTGCGAGAACCAATCAAAGTTTTAGACGAGGTTTTAATGTAATTAGGTCCTTTTGATTGGCTGTCATTTTTTAAGAGATAGGGAATCAACTCTGTCAATGGCAGATCTACATCAGAATTGAACTGCGGTGTGTGTGTGTGTGTGTGTGTGTTTGTCTGTACTTATATGAGAACCAATCTGATTTTAGAGGATGTTTTTATGACATGAGGTCATTCTGAGTGGTTCTCATCGTAGGATAGTTAATAAACTTTACCAGTGAAGGCTCTCCAATGTGTGTGTGTGTGTGTGTGTGTGTGTGCTGGGTGGGTGGGGATTTTCAAAAGGCAGTCTTTTTCATTAGTTAAATTTGAAATATATAATTTTGTTGCCCATAACATTATACATCATTTGTAAAAAAAAAACAC
>OMOW01067030.1:2149-17067 GCA_900312555.1 Lamprogrammus exutus
TGTAACCAGTGAGCATCATGCAGGAGCGAAAAAAAACATTTGTCACAGTAAGCCTGTACAGCCAGTTCTATGTTTTGGGGGCTCCTTCCCCACTGAGATCTCTACACACTCATGATGCTCACTGGTTACAAGCTGCTCTTATGGCTGGCAGGAGACTTTTGTTTATGGGTTGGAAGTCATGTCAACCCCCAACAGTATTTGAATGGCAAAAGCTGTTAACCAAAGAGGCTTCATATGAAAGACTGTCATGTAGAATGTTAAACAAACATAATGAATATATGAAGAAATGGCAGAAGTTTCTTTTTCACATAGATCAGCCTCCCAAACCTAGCTCTTGAAACTTTTGTTATGCATCTCCAATTATTGCTATCTCTAATGAACCTCACAGATGATGTCTTTGCTTATAATAGGGCTAGTGTGTCTTTCCAGATTAAAGGCATCCCTGCTATGCCTGAGGTTTGTGGATTCTTATTTCTCTTTTCTAATTTTTTTTTGTTTCTAGGTGCTACCATCTGTAGCTGTTCATTTTGTTAAAGTTAATCATTGTCTATCTATATGGTAGTTTCCCTTAATATCTGTGTTTTATCCAAATTCAATGTTCATGTCTTCTTTCATCTTATCGAATTGCTGATGAGATGTATGTTGTTCACCAGCAAAATGTAAACTGGAAAAATGTAAATTAAAAAACACGTCTTATGTCCATATAAAATGGTCTACTGCTGGAGTTCATGTACATCCTTTGGAAGTTGCATGTAGAACTCACAATGTTACCAAACAAATATAAACCTCTACCATCTTGGAACAACCAACTTTTCACTGACAATCAAAGGCACCATAACCCTGTAAACAATTGTGTTCGGTAATTGGAAAGTTCCAGGTCAATTCTCCCAGGTTGTGATCAAGAAGTGTTCTGTGCCTTCTGCATGGAAAAACATGCTAAAAACAATCCACCTAGCAAATCATATGGCAGGTGAAATAGAAGTGTTTTGTGAAAATGCATCATCTTTTGTCTATTGCCCCTATACAGGTTAGTAACACTTGGCTTGAATCAACTAAATTACTTAACAAATGTAAACTAAAAACTTCACTACAAAACTACAAAAGCTACTTCTCCAGTAAAATCAAGTTTCATCAACTACAAAATGATCCAAAGGGAAATCTGTTACCATTCCTTGTGTTTTGATGTCAGTCTGATACATTCAGGAAGGATGTTGCCTGAGTTTCTTGGAATTCCAAGTTTAATGACCATTCCATTGTATTTTCTCTGTCGGCAGTTAGATGTGTCTGATTTCCGAGCACAATGGATTGCATTGCATTTTTTTGGTACAATTTATGCAATATATATTCTATTTTTTAAAGTTATTGTTTTAATTTATTCTTTATTGGCTTACCAAATGCAAAATACATCAATTGTACACCTAATGTGCATCCCCTGATGTTCATGTAAACAAAACAAAAGTAAACAAAAAAACTTTGTTCATATCATATATCAAAACTACTTGAACTCACTTTATGTCATATGTCACATTTGCAAGTTGGGAAGTCCTAGGGGTGCTAATGCAAGATTAAGCTCTATCACTCTGACAACTTGCCTGGGTGGCAGTCTGCAGTAGTTAACATATGGAAGAAAGCATTGAACGTCCCTTATTGTGTGCAAATGAATGCTTATAGAAGCATGGGACAAGAAGCCATTGTTTGTTTGTTTTTTAATCCCCTGTGCCTTTATGGAATTCATCAAGAGTGAAGCTGTGGATTCAGACAGGCATACATTTAATTTCACACTGTTCTCATTCAATGACAGTGAACCCAGAGAGCGAACACAATTTCATATTGAATTGACTTGTGTAGTTTATTTTCTCTCCCAGTATCTCAGAACATACTCAGAATGCAACACTATTTATTAAATACAAGACAATTTAGAGATATAAACCCACTTAAGAAGGTTCACATGAAAGCAAATTACTGAAAAAAATCAAGTTAAGGTGGGAAACAGGGAGACCCCCTCCTCTGACCAGTGTTAAATACTTAGAAGAGGCAACTGGGCAACCGTATCACAATATAATCAAATGCTTACAATACATACATACAATAATGCCATTAAGTATGCAATCACAGAGGTTTTATTCCCTCTAGATTAAGCGGGAATGCTGACTACCTTCACAACTAGTTTTGGTTGACAGGATCACATCATTCAGAAACCAAGATCGAATCTTTATGCATCAATTGGTTGTAATCGTAAAGGCATTTCCAATGTACAATCTCCATGTAGCTGACTGAAATTACAGCACACTGCACTGTTCACATTTTCTCGAAGGAAAGTGTTTTTGGAGAGGTGGAAACTTAGGATCACGTGACACTAAAAATCTGCATTTAAGCCATTGTGGGTGCACATATGATCTGTGACTTTTGTTCAATCAAACAACATGGCATGTATGCTCTATGTGTGCACATATTTCATAACACAAAATACATACAAGTGGTTTGGATTGTATAAGAATAAGTGACGTGAAAGCTTCTTAAACAAATCTCACATATGTAACATGAAAAGGTAGATAAATTAAACTTTCCCTGTTGGTTTAGCACAGAACACTACTGCCATCATCTGATAGTTAAATGAAGTTGCTCAGCAAAAGATGCACACATGTATGCATTTGTGAACACACACACAAACTGCTCTAACATCATCACGTGACAATATCTATCTATTTCTGTGGATGTAACTCCGAAGCCAGACACTCGTATGTGTTACCAAAACACATACGAATACATGAGCCAGGGTTTGTCTCACAGCCCATCACCATTTCCTCCTCAAATGTACAAACAGTATCTGCCTAAAAAAATACTGTCATTTGAAATGGAACTTCTTCCATTGTGGATGATGAATTTATAGGAATTATGCATCACAAGGACTTTTTCATGTGACACAATGCATGACATTAGTATTTCTTAAATACTGGTTAAGAAATATACAGTATATGTAAATATGATACCTCAAAAATGCACTTTTTGTCACCTCTGAAACACATACCTCCACTCATAAAGTGTGACAGCGTGTGGGTCATATGCTTATTTTAGATATTTAGTTTTGATTTATTTTAACCACTGTTGAGATTAAAATAGTACTAGCTGTTTACACTATTTGGGTTCATATGGTTGCATGTAGCTCTCTCGCCACCATTGGACCAGGCTGCCAATGACAGATGAGTTGCACCAACATGTTGCCATCTGTGTGGCTCTTATCGTTGGAAGGCTGCCATCCTCAGGCTGCTCTCTGCCAGTTTCTGAGCACAGCCTGCCAAAATCAGCAGTGAGAGCTCGGAGATGCTGAATATCAAAGGCCAGTGATATGAATTTAGCAGCACAGGGTAAAATTGAGAACTGCACATCCTACTATATATATTTTCATAATGATCAGTGTACATGCAATCTTTAATGTCTTTAATGGGCTGCTGAATATTTGTATGTTGCTGGCAAAGTCTTCCTGCCTGGCTTAATGGCACAGGAGAAAATGTTCCCACCTACGGCAACATTTTGGTATATGGGAGTGAATGAGTCATCATTGCAATTAACACTCACACACACACATACACACACAAACCATACATGCAACAACCTACTTATTTTTTCCCAAAGTAAACAGAAGTGCACTGAACTCGTAGACACCACTCTACCAGCAATTTGCCTTAAACCTAAGGAAAAAACAGAAGTAATTGTCTTCAACAATACCCCATCCAGAGGGCATAAGTGGTCGCTGAATGAAAACAAGCCTATTGCTGAGCAAGACGGAACAGTCACGTGCGGCATATTTCACTTCAGAAGAGAAAAAAAAATTATCGGAGGCGTATGAAGAATATAAAGCTATACTGACAGCAAAGAGTAACACCACTGCTGCAAATAATGCCAGAGAGGAATGCTGGCAGAAGATTGCAAATCATGTGAATGCATAAGTTAATACATTTACCTTGTCACTCAATGCACTCTCACTCTCTCCTTACTGAGCCCCTACTCCTTGCAGTATTTAAAATCTTTAAGCAATCATGCCAAGGTTTGTGTGTGTATGTGTGTGTGTGTGTATTGTGTATTTTATTTTGTACTGTGTATTATCCGATTTTTCATGATTCTATGTAGTGCCATTCATGTCAAATGCACTTTAAATAAATATTTCATATGCTGAATACAAGTTGTCTTCAGTGTCAATACTGTATGTTGTTGATTGAATATCATCTGTGATAAATACCTTAGACTAAGCATCATTATTGTTTTAGTTGCAATCCTGGCAGAGTGAAACGCATGACAGAGCAAGTAAGAAGTGTACATAAATACTGTATGCCTTCCGCCGAGTTTCGGTTTCTAAATGACGTGATTGGTCAACAGGCGGTGCTTTGTATATCAGCCCGATTAAGCTTGAACATAACTTGTTCTGTACCAGGCTACCCGTGGAACACAAGGTACCACAGCGACACACAGCGATCAGAAGTGAGATATGTTCGTGACATCGAAAAATCAGACTCAAGGCTAAAGTTAGATAGCTAACCCCTTAATCTAGCTTCATAGTACAGCCCCTAGATCTCAACATACTTGAACACGTTGTTAGATCTTAAAAGGATGCGCTCTCCCAGTATTTTGTTTGTGGTGTTGAACCAAAATCATATAATTGTAACGTTGAACACCCAAAGGTAAAAGGTAGCGCACACATAGAACTTCAGGACAAAGTTAAATTATCCCTGTTTCACCAGTTTATTCTGGCCATTTCAACAAAGGACTACAATGGGCACTGCAGCTGCTCCAGCATATGCATCCCTGGTGGTGGCACACTGGGAGGAAGAGGTAATCTACATCACAAACGCAAATCCATTCAGAACAAAGATAAAACTGTGGAAAAGGTTTTTAGAGGATATCTTGATACTTTGGAATGGCACAACGGAAGAACTGAAAATGTTTCAGACATAGGTGAATTCAAGTAGCTCTTTTCTAAAATTCATAATGGAATATAACTGCAACACGATTAACTTTCAGGACCTTACCATCTATAAACACCAGGAATGAAGCATTCATACCTCGATCTATAGGAAGCCCATGGAACGCAATACCCTCCTCCACCATGACAGCAACCATTCAAACCACTTGAAACAAAACATATCTAAGGGACAGTTCTTACGACTAAGGAGAAATTGCTCAGAACTGGATGAATTCAAATGAAAAGGCAGATGAAATTACATCAAAATTCTATGAAAGAAACTACCATCCATCTATAATAGACAAAGCCTACAACCATGCTTTAACATCCTCAAGATCTGAGTTGCTTAAGCCTAAAGTCATGTCTGAAAAACTGAAAAGAATAACCTTCATAACTGAATTCAATCACTGTCACCAGAAACTCCGGTCCATAATCAACAAACACTGGCACTTTCTAAGTGTGGAACCATCACTGCGTGATCACCATCATTCCGACGAGCACCAACAATCAAAGACAACAAGACAACCATATACATACAGTAGCGCCTGGGGGAGTCAAGTTGCTGTAGTGAAAGGCACTTCCGCGTTTAGCAGCGCAAAGGCTTCTGGGAGTTCTTCCCATTACGGACTAAAGGAGTGTTTAACCTGTTCAGATAGTTATTTTGTGTGTGCTACTGTTAATATGGGGTGGTGGGGATCATGTTCCCTGTTTGTTCATGTTTATTTAGGCTGAAAGTTGATTGTTTGTTTTACCAAGTTGATGCGACCGTGAAACTGCGAATGTTGTTCAAGTGTTGTTGATTTGCAAGCACGTAATTAAAGTGCCAAAATTCATTTACTCTAGAGTGGTTATTCTCTCAGAATCGCTAAGCTCGCCACAATACTTTTCAACCCACCAAACTTAATCACACTTGACTTCACTTAAAAGGAAACATTAGATGCGGAAAATGCAGTCATTGTAACAAGAACTATCATGAAGTCAACCATGGCTCTCCAGCCACTCTGCACTTTATTGGACTTGAGCATGTAACTCCCCCAACCAGAGTGGGCAACCTACCAAAACTACTCTCTGAGAGAGAGATGAACTGGATTTCAACACTCAACACAATGACAAATGCTGGACTGAATGATGATTTCAGTCTCAAATGCTTCTTCTGAACAGGTTTTAATGTATAGAATGTATATCACAGAACCTGTAACCTCAGTTAAGACTATTAAATTGTATGGGATTTACCATTTCACCTGTTTTTAGTCATTTTCATTTTGTCAAGAAAAGACATATATGGGACCTTAGAAAGTTAATTACCATGTGATCCTGTAAGCCAATCACCTGCCAACTCCTGTACATAAATGACATGACTTCATGCTCTGATGAAGGCCACTAGGCTGAAATGTTAGCATGTTTTGTTGACATGGCCAGAATAAACTGGTGAAATTGAGATTAATCAACTATTTCCTGAAGTTCTGTGTGTGTGCTATCTTTTACCTTTGTGTATTCAATGTTGGAATAATTGAACACGTATCAGAGATTTTGGAACATGTTAGACATCAAAACACCAAATGAGGTATTGCTGTAATTTTACAATGAATGGTCTTGCATCCCTCCAGCAGACCTCCAGACTTGTACAATTTATGCCATGGAGCACTGAAGCTGCTCCTAGTGGCCCACTGACAATATAGGTGAAATACTAATACTAATTACAAAGAATTTGTGACCATTTTTTAAGCATAAATGACTCAAATAGTGCTTCTCTGTATTTACTGCCAAATGACAGAAAAGGGGTTCAACCCCTGAAAACTGCATGTTTGGATCAATGCTTTATTTGGTCTGGCCGTTTCTTTAAACGACGAATATGGGAGGGGGGAAAGGAGATATTTTATTTTACCATTGTGCAAGTAAATCTCATTGAGATTTGGAAATCTGTTTTTCAAGAGTGACCTGACCTAGAGTGCAGCATAAAACAGTTTAGACAATAAAAAAACACAGTGATGACAACAGTACCAGTCAAACATACATAATGCATACCAGCATGGTACATCTAATTTGTCACTGCTGTTTAACCGATGCAGGAGAAAAAACAGCACCTGTTGCCTGGAAGAGCAAGGTGTTAACTCTGCAGCGCATATTGAAGGCAGTTTAATCATGCAGAGACTGGGGAGAAAGATAGAGAAAGGCAGAGAGAGATCAGTTAACACATCCTTTTTTGTTTTATCATCAAAGATGACATAACAGCAATAGTGCATCAAATGAAAAATACATTTTTCACACCACTTCTTTCCTTACTCTCCCCCTCATAAATTATTTGCAGGTATTATGCCATTCACTGTGATCCTGAGTTACATGGAAGTAGCCAGCCATAACTGAGTGATGATCTTGTCAGAATCTGAGTTTAAACATTCTTAGAATGGCCTAAAATCTCCCGGATTAATCTCTCATAATTCCAAGAAGTTTTAAGTCATTGACTTTATTGTCGATCTGTCCTGTTCCTGTCAAGCAGACAGCCTGCGAAGAGACACTTGTGCATTGCGTTACCTTCCATACATGTGGTGGTGTCTTTCAAGTGTGCAGCACCTGATCCTTATTCAAATTAATAGAACTGCAGCTGTGCTCATTTACATAATCAGTGTTAGTAAATACTTTGGAAAAATGTAAGAATTGCTGCAAAATTTCACAACCCTTTTTTTGTGTGCAGATTAGTAAATACACCCCTTTATGTATTGCTAATTTGTCACCCATCTGTATAATGCATGTGACATTTTGTGCTGCCTGTATTTTATTAGAAATATATAATTCTATAACCAGTCACACCTGTACAAATCAGTTGTACAAAAAGCTCAACTTTATTCAGTAGAACTATTGTTGGAATAACATATGCCATGCTTTTAGTGAGCTTGCACAATAACAAAGATCATCATTCCAGGCATCCAGGTTTCCTCTTTCATGCAGTTTTACAGAGCTGCACTCTTGCACTGTTCCAATCATGCTACAGCAATGCTCTCATATACTGTATGTAGAAGAGGAAAGAGCACAAAGTCTAAATTTGACATTACATCAATTTCCCACTCAACTCAACAGGCTAATATGAAGTGAAGTAGTATAAGATATGTCTAAGGACATGACAGATTTGTGTATTATCTGCTTTGGTTGAATGCAATTGTCTGAAAATACAATTGAAATAACAAGCATCACTGAGGAGTCTGAACCAGACAAATGGTCAGGATTATTATGGCAAAACACCACTCCACTGACTAACAGGTGATTTGTTGGGAAAATTACAAAACTGTTTCTTTTATCGGGCAAGGAAAATGAGGATCAGGATCCATCTATACCTCACTTTGTACATTACATTCCAGTCATTGAAAATGCATGACCATAAACATACCAATTTAAGTCATTATGTTTGTTCAGGTTGGACTTAAAGTGCTTTCCCCACTTAATAGTGACGTCATTTTGGAACACAAACTATACTCTGTTTGAATTAATCACCAGCTTCCTATGCCAAGCTATCAATAGTGATGTCACTCTGTATTACAAAATAAAAGTCCATAAAGTTACACATCCATCACATACAATATGTGGGCTACAATGCAGGTTTATGTTACATATCAAAGGGCCTTAAATAATGTTTTGTGATTGCTACTGTATGTAATGCTTTCTCATCTCTTCTTGCTGAAGAATGATTTGTTCTGTTTTATCAATAAGCACCCAACATTTTGATTTGAGATGGGGGACCAAGACTGTAATGACACAATATGAATGTAGGTGTTCAAAATGGTTTATAAATATTGTAATCTATCAAACGTGATTTTGTGAAGAAAATAGATGACAGAAAAAATGAGATGTCTGTCCTTTTTAGATGTAAATTAGATATACTGGATAATGAGCAACAACAAAAAAATGCAACTACAAATTACTTCAAGTCATGAATGAATAAACAACCTAAACATAAAACAGCAACAAAATCAAAAGAACCATCTAACACTTAACACCAGCAAACATTCTAAACAGTCGATGTAATGAACTTTATAGCACTGAAAATGGAACTAAGAAGTCAAGCACCAGCACATGTTCGTGTATTAAGACAAAAACAGAAAAAAACATGCAGGCACAGAATTAAAAACTTTATTCAACTAAACTGGGAATGTAAGAAGATCTTCTGAATGAAATGAATTAAATAAATTAACAGGCTCTGATCCACACTTTTCACCAACAAACACAGATGCAAACCCTGCAGACAACACTGACATCAATGTAGGAATGGAAAAAAAGAAAATGTAAAGGAGAACAAAAGTTCAGCTAATGGGTGCTGAGAAATCACCTCCTATCTTTCTTTTCTATAACAGTCCATTAAATGCAGAGTGTCAAAGCACTGCTGTGACCTGGTTCTGCACATCACTCAGGCCAGTTAACTGTGCCCCGTCTAGAACATAGTTTCTTTACAGCTGAAAGCTCTCTGAATTAACAAAAACTACAGTTTGTTCATAAATTAAAACAACAAAAATCACCTGCTGTGCAGTATTCAAGATTCTATTCAACCAAGACAATAGCCACAGAAAACAAAAGTGACAATTGGATCATCTGGCAGATCAATTCAGGCAGTTTGAGAAGGGCTCAGGCTTCATGTTTCAATAAGCAGACGTGGTTTTGTTGTAGAGAAATCCTCTCCTGTTGGTGGTTTGGTTTCTTATCCCTTTTGATTGGATCCTTCTGGCTGCTGAGTCAGCTCATTCTACCTTGCTGTAGTCCTCTGCATGGCCCAGCACCTTCTTCCTCTGTCTTATCATGTGGAAGTAAAGCTGGGGGAAGACTGCAAGACAGCAGGGTGAGGAGGACAAATATGTATGTAAGTAAGCAAAACACAGGGTTACAGTGCTTCACAACAGATGAAAGATAAAAACTTAATTTTTAATCAATAAAAATCAGTAAAAGAACTCAGTAAAACCATAGAAAACAAATGACATAAAAATGTGTCTTTAAAAGTCTTTTAAAATGTGACGTGCCTGAGACAGAGAATGTGAGCAGGACAAATGAAATTTGGTTCCTAAACGAGGCAGCACGTCTGCACAAATCACCCAGTAATGCCCAGAGAGCAAAGCAAATAACAAATTCTGTTTCTTACTTTATTTGCAAGGACCTTGGCCCATACAGTGTTGTTGAAAATGCCTGTCTCTGTAACACGCTACACACCTGAGCCCAGATACTGTATGTAATCCCATCGCGGCGACAGAGATAAAGATGTTGCTTTACAAAGCAGAGCATTATGCTGTACAATGCACAGCAACAATCAAACTTATCTCTTTGAGCTTTATACGCTTCTTGTTTAGCATATCTGTAAAGTTTATATTTTATTTAACAGGTTGTTTACAGTCTGTTGTGCGGCAGTACTTCAGTTTTAAGCTAGAAGACCATTTACAAACCCAGAGGGAGTGAACCTCCTCCACCACTTGAAATACAAGCATGAAGAGTGTTGTTCACTAAAATGTTTTTATTTTGCAATTTACAATGCATAGTATAATTTTAATTAAGAGTATACGTTATTAAAAAATTTGTTTGTTTTTTTTGGTTTTTTTTTTAAATTAAAAAGACATTGATTTTGAGGAAATATTACATTACAACATTAAATTCTCTCTCTGGTGTTTACTTTTATGTTCTATGTAAGTTTCAGACTTAGAGACCCCAAAATTTGTATTGTTTTTGCACTTTATAAATACAAAAGTAAGACGAATGTCAGTTTGTGTTTCAAAATTGATGTGTGAGTAATTCCAGTAATTGTTGCAAAATTTTTTTATTATTTACTTTATTTATTTTATCCTTTATTGTAAGCAACAGCCACAATTGGAAACACTGATATTGCTCACCTTAATGTGACCTATCGCATCACATATCATCAGATCATCCAATGAGTTCGCATATCACAATTTTTCTCATATCGTGCTGCCCTACAGGCCATGCAGACCCTTGTATGTAATTAGTAAGACTTTAAATTGGTAACCATTGGAAATGTGGGAAAACACTGAACATGACAAAAGGTGAACAAGTCCTTAGACCTGTTCACTTGTTCACTTGTTTGAGGATAAATCAGTATGTATGTATAGACTAACTGCTGGAACACTTACGGGGGATGTAGGAGATCATGACGAGGATGAGGAAGGTGTAGTAGTCAAAAGAGAAGTTGTACTTGTTTGGTAGAGTGACAGAATACAGGCCTGTCTTCTGCACATATGGCAGTGCTGCATAGATAGTCAGCAGTTCCCCAGTCACTCCCATGGGATACAGCACAATGAAAAAGGTGTACCTACAACAGCGGGGGCAAATAGTATCATATGTTTCACATTATCAACTGAATATTCACCAAGTATATATCCATGAGTATGATGAAAGAAACTTTTAGGCATCTAAATCCTTTAATCATAGAATATTAGGCTTGCATTTAAATGTTAAATACACTCTCAACTGTTCTACGGAGAGAGACGAAAAGAGAACATTAAAAGTGTGAACATACACTTCTATCTTCACTGATCCTGCATCAAATTTACCACATATTCACCACCAGTTTATCTGTCTCTCCGGGTGGGGAGCAGCCTGAAAGTTGAATGCCAGTATAGCAGCAATGGTCATTTGCTACCACGCAACTAAGACCATGGGGAGGAGAGCACTTCAAATCTGCTGCCTGATGCAGATGAGCATTATGCAGATATGATGCTGCAGGTTTTCATACAAGAAAAAGCACAATATGTTGTCTAGGTGCTATAAGATTTGTTAGAAGAATTAGAGTTTTGAAAAGGCATTACATCAACATAGTAGTCTAAATGTATAATTTTCATTTTCATTGAATTTGGTTTTAACTGCAAATAATCCTTTGCTGGACACAACAAATTCAACCTTTTTGCCAAACCTGTAAACAACATTTTTGAGGCCTCTTCTGTTGTTTCCAGAGTGAGAGTGGAAAAAAATCAATCACATGACATGACATCATGCACATGAGGTGTGCAACAAATGTCTAGAATCAGGTTTTTTTTTTCTAAATTTACTAGAACAATTTTTATTTTGCTGGTATTTTTTGTAATTTTTAAATCTTTCTACAAATTTCTTATTTTTTCCTAATATTTGTAGATATTTTTATACAAATACTCATACTAATTTTCTAATATCAAGAACAAAAAAAATCTTTTTTAGAATCAGTGTTATAATTTCATCACTCACAGATTTAAAAAATAAAATAAAAAAGGTTTTATGAAATTAAATGAAATGATAAATTGTTACATTCCTAATGTACAAGTATATTAGGTTAAGCATTGAGGTAAAGTTTAGTTGGGTTTGAGGTTTATATGTGTCAAAACCTAAAAATTCTTGCTAAAGGAATTATTTAATTTCTGACAAATATGATATTGTTACCTATATATAATATACCTCTATGATATTGTATACTGTATTTTCCTACCTTGCCCATTTGATGAGGTAGGGCAGATGATTGAGCAGGCTGAAGGTGTAGAAAGAGTAACGGATGATCTCTGTGATGGTCCACGCTGTTACGAACAGCAACACGCTGTCCTCACTCTGAACCTGGACAACAGACACAAGGGACGATGGGCAGAGGGCAGAGGGCAGAGGACAGAGGAAAGGACAAACTCTCATCACTCTGAGGTAGTTACTCTGCTCTGGCCGATGCAAGCATTTCATAGCAGAAACATGCCTTTTGTTTCACACCCCAGACTGGCGTTGCTCTGAAATTTTAGGCTAAACTCAGTGCAAATACAGCAATGGACAAAGCCACGCTTCTTATCACAAACTCAAATATAAGTATCCACAAACATTCATAAAAAGAAAAAAAAGCCTTAAAAAAATGACAGCACAATATGATAAAACAAGCACACACAGCAAAAACATCTAAAACATAAAATGCATGTTATTCACTATATTAATATCAAAATCAGACCCATTCCTGCAGCCTAAAGATTATCCTTACTTACACGTTTCCTCCTCTCCAATCTATCAACAGGGTAAATATGGTACATCAGCTGGTCACTTTTCAACATAAAGCCTCGCTAACTGTTTACACTGCTGTGAAAGCAGCATGTCACATACACTAAGATGGAAGTCTTACCTCTCTGACACTGTGCGTGACTGCCCAGGTGAGGAAGACCCGGGACATAACCTGGAACCCAGTCAGGACCACAGAAGAAGGTACGATTCCTGGGGCAGGAAACACAAGACAAGATCTTAGAGACAGACAAGACTACTGACAAACATCTGAATTTGTGTGTGTGTGTGTGTGTATTATCTTCCAGCAAATGGTTTAATGAGAAATTGTGTGTGCTCTACAATAGGCACAAATAAGGCACAGGAATAATTGTGAAGCAGTGTCTTCAACTCAGCAGCAGAGAGCAGCCTAAAGCGTGTGTGTGTGCGCTGAGTGGAGGCAGTTGCGGGAAGCCTGTTATGTAGTGGTAAAGGTCAGTTAGCTTTAGCCTCAAATCCTAGATAATAAAAAGAACAGCAATCATCACACTAACATCACATGGAAGACGACATTCTGTGCTCTATCCATTTTTTCCTCTCCATAATACATTACATGGCCTGTCAGAATGATCATTCCAACATACTTGTCATTGCAGTCTGACATAGAACAATAAGAGGGACCTGAAAATAAATTTTGACAGGTAAAAACTTGTTTTACGGTATGATGCCACAAATGATCACTCAGTTGGAGATATTCATGCTTCTTTTTTGATTAGTCAAACTGACATTTTCAGATTTTGACTTAAAATTCTGTTGTGCACTACAAAAACTTATATTTCTAGTCCTACAGCATCTTCATTTAATTGACATTAATGCAAGGCTCCAGTTGATATTAGTGTTGCAAACCAGGATAAGCAATGGGAACATCTTCTCTCAAAGAAATAAATTGATAAAATTGAGAGAATTCAAAGGAATCATGAAGGTATTTGTGGTGAAAACTATTTTTGTTTGATTGGTCTCGTGATAACACACTCATTGCATTTATACATTATGTGAAAATTACACATTTTGATATCAACAAATGCAGGTTAAAAAAATCTTTATTAATTTGATGATTAAGATATCTATAAATTCATTTCTAGAGCCTGACCAATGTATCAGCAAGCCATCAGCTGATATTTGCTTATCAAAGATAAAGCAGTATTGACGTAAATAGAAATTATAGCATGTAAATGTTTCGTTTTATGTACTATTATGCTTTAAATCATCTACAGGCCTGGATATGAAATCATATTCAGGTGTGTAGAATACAATTCCTAAACTTTTCCCAGATGTTTTGTGAACAGATTTTTCTTTCAATTACTGATGTTTGTATCAGTTTCAACAGTCAGTCAGAATAATAACTAGTCTAGTCAAACGTTTTGAGATATTATAATTACTTGTAAAAGTCTGAAAGGGAACCCCGACTATGAAGGCGTGTAGTTTTATCAGATTAACGTATTCATTATCTTTATAAACGTGGAATATAAAACACTTAAAACGTTAAGGTTTTTTTTTAAGTTTTAAATAAGTTTTGTCACTCGTACGTCGCCATTAATGTTTACATCGCAATGCAGTCTGGGTAGTGACGTCAAATGGTTGCTCAGCAGCCCAACAGCGAGAGAAACTTGTCGTCGGTCCAGCCTTTTTCATTTGAACCCGAGCGAAACATTGGCGAGAATGACTCGACTGAAGACAGACTTCTAAATGAAGATGTAAGGAGATGTTCGTACGCGAGAGTGGGGCATAATCTATGGCATCTGTGTGGCAACTGCGTCTCTATGCAAACCGAGACTGAGTGTCTGCTGTACGGAGCTCCACTTTCTGTCAGCACCTGATCAGGGTAAGAATATAAATCAAACTACTATAATACGATACGCTAAATTTCCCCCCACTATCGTCTTATGTTCTACACGTTAAGAGAATGTACGGCAAAACGTAAGAATGGAGAAGCAATACAATG
>OMOW01067157.1:0-15613 GCA_900312555.1 Lamprogrammus exutus
AAACAGAGTTCAGGGGAGTTAAGGACCTCTGGGTTCGTCTTACAGGATGCATTTAATGTGTACCGCTGTGAAGCAACCATGACCACGTTCAACACAGACTAATGTGTTCCACTCTCAAAAGGAAGCATAATATGCCACATTTAAAGGCTTAGGTCTTCCAGTAAATCTGAATAACTGTATATTTGTTACTGTTATTAATTAGTATCCAACACACTCTCACTAAAAAGTGGTGAGCTGAAGAGCCAGGCAGGATAAACCAAGTGGAAAATATGGCTGTTTCACAGCTGAGCCTGGACAGCCTGGAGGCAGCAGCGCGGAGGAGGAGGAGGAGGAGGAGGACTGAACTCAGCTCCATCCTGCATTAAATCTCTCACCTCTCATAGCGAGCTGATGCAGGTAAAGAGCACCTTCAGCTACATGCCTAAGGTGCTGCCCTCAGTGCTTTGTGTGCCCTTTATGCCGCTGGTCATCAGACGGTAGAGTGGTTCACACACTGGCAGTCCCAGGCTCAGTTACCGGGCAAAGTGCTCATTAAAAACATGCCTGAGCCGCCCTCCTGGACCACCTCTGTACTGCTCACACTGTCTAATGGTAAATACGGTAGATTCACAGACGTTACATTACATCAGCAAACACTTTACACCGCGTGTGAGTGGACAGACCCTTTTTTTTCTCCATGCATGATCTTTTTGTGGATGTGATACTATGGCAGATCCAGACTGGTTTGAAGAGTAATGCATACACTCAACTCTGTCATTATCATAGTGACCAGTGCAGGAAGATAACACACAAATACAACTCGGCCTCTTGCAAATACGTGTGGAGACAGTCAGTCAAACTGAATTTGAGAAACAAATCGGATCTGCCTGTCGTTTGACCACAGTCCGACATTGTTCTCTGTGTGGAGGATTTAAGTGTGTGTGTGTAATGTGTGTCGTATTTAAGCAGTTAACATACTTTTTTCTGGAATAACATTGTGAGCCAGTAAATACTTTTTGTTTTTCCCACAATCTGCTGTGAACATAAATACCTCACTTAAAATCCTCTGACAGTGAAATGATATAGATTGTGTGATCTAATTAATGCTCCATCTATCTGATTACAATCTACTCTGCAGTCAGACTGACCTGAGAGTCCTTCAGCTTTTTACCAGAGTGGATCAGCATGCAAACAATTGGAGAGATGATTGTTTTGTTGCTCGTCCACTTTTTAAACTCATTTTGTTGTGATGCGTTGTGTTGCTCGTGTGCTAAATTCTCGACTTGGATTACTGAAGTTTCATCTCATTCTAAAATGAGATATTGATTTTTCTGGGTGACATTCTTTGTTGTAAAGCAGTGTTGAGCACGTTCCTATAAGGTTTGTGTCATGCTATGTCACACAGTCGGGTATAGCGAACGTATACACGGTGAGGCACAGACCTGTGAAGTAAAACCACAAATAGGAGCCAGTAACGACCATATCAGAGCAGGTTTGCCAAGTTTATCCCTCCTGAACAACTCGCAGACCTTTAGTGCCTCTGGAGCTGTACACCTAAACAATAACTAAACTAAAAAATGCATCACTTTTTCACTTCCTCATGCGTCAAGCTCAGACTATCAATCCGCCCTCACACAACACCTCTTTGTCACATACTTCCATATGGTCTCGTCGTCAGCAGTAACAAAATGGTGTGTAACGTGATGAAAGTCAATGCTCTGTGTGGTGCCACAGTTCACCAGGGCTCAAACGCCAGCGTCTCCTCCGTCTTTGCAACTTGGCAAAGAGCAGTTGGCCTGCGGAGGAGTCAGCCACAACACGCGGCCCGGCGAGTCCTATCAAAGGCCGGTCAAAGGCTCTGAGATAAAGGATCAACTGTCACAGATTAACTCCGCCGCTTTCATTGCCAGCAGTTTTTGAAGCCAAACTCGCACAATATCTGGCTGCGGGCAGGCTAGATAGTCAAAATATTAATACTTCGAAAATAGAAGAGCAGTTTGAGCATGAAGAAATACCACAGTTACTCACTCTATGGGCTTCCCTCGGATTTCTGACATGATTGCGCTCTCGCCTCCGAGATACTCAAACGACAGACTGAGGAAGTTGTAAATGACAAACGCTGGAACAAGAAAAGAGAAGCGTTAATCCTTCACATCCTATATCATAACGCTGTCACGGCACAATTTCAACAATTCCCATCACCTTCAAGGGTAATTTGATTACAAGGTTAAATTATGACATGGGCAAAGAGCTTCCAAGTGATGAATTTAATTAAAACCACAATTTGGAACAATAAATGTTTCGGTCGCTACATTTTAAAGCTTCCAAGGGTTCTGTGTCTTGGAAATCCCTTCCTAATCCTTCGTTGCTATTTAAGGAGGGATTAGATGAAGCTAATGCAGATGGTGTCCAGTCAAGAGAGGGTTCATTACGGTTCAGCTGGAGCCGCTGGTGGTACGGCACAGCACCCCCCCCGTGCTTTCCCATGCATCCATCAGCCACAGAATTGGGCTGCAAACTGGAAACTAATTATCTGAATAATGTATTTTCTACTTTTCACCTTCTCAAATGACATGTAATCCATTTTGCATTTGATTCACCTTTGACATGGGTTGAGTACTTTGATCTTATAACTTGGATTTATACAACAGTAATTAAACTACAATCATAATATTTGAATTTACATAATATCTGAATGTGGATATTTCTAGGACACATTAAAAACACATTTTGAATGAATTGTCCTACAGCAAACACACACTTTTATTTTCATCGGCAACCTGCTTAACTTACACCTCTTGGAAATACAACACCTCAGACAATAAGGTCACCCACAACATGACGACAATGAGTTGTGGGGGAAACTAGTTTGGTCGGTTTCTTCTCGTGTGTATCCCGGTAATGATGTGACACACTGAGGCAGAGGTATTCACTTCATTGCAACACTGGCACAATGAAACATAAGGACGCGTCAGGTACGGGGAGGGTTTACAGGGGGAAGTGTGTGTGGTACTCACCCTCGTAGCAGTCTCGGACAGAGTCAAAGTACACATAGTACTGATCGTTGCTGATGAAGAGCAAGCTGAGCCAAGAATCAAAGGCATAAACGGGCACAATAAACAGGATGCGGATGATGTAGCGCTGTTCGTTGGGCACGGTGTAGGATCGGAGGTGTGTGTAAATCTGCAGGGACAATACAGAGGCGCGTATGAAAAACAGTGACATCAAAATGATTCATCAAGGAAAGGGTTTAGAATAACAGTGACACACACTGCACCCTCTTTGCACATGAAGGAAAAATGGTACAGAGGAATGTGTGAACCGTTTGCCTAAAACGCTTTTTGCAATTACAGCAATTATAATAAGATATGATTTTCTTATTAAGATACATCGTGATTTAAAGATTTAGAACAACAACATATCTTATACCCATTAATAACAATAAGAATCACTGATTATCCAATTCCCTTGATGAATCAGATCAGCAGGGCATCATTCAGTCAAGTTTCTGACAAGCTAACAACAGAAGATGAGATACATTTGATTTGATTTGAATGATATGATTTAAGGATATAATTCATCATGCACTGACTGCTACATCTCTACGTCCCTACATCTGCCACAAGGATCTACCACGGTAAAATACAGCCACAGGGTTGACGAGATCAAGACATCACCTAAATCCCACTTTAATAACCACACATTAGTCTTGGCTTCAGGAGCAGGACATTTAAAGCGCATTTCTTGTTTGAAGTGGCTGTGGGTTATACTATGGAGCTTTAACTTGTTCAGAGGAGAAGGCTGGGATCTGCAAATGAAGCCCCTCTTTACTGTGGAGATAAAGCTCTTGACTGACCTTTGGTATTTAATACATTTCAAATTCGGCGAGAGCACATGCAGCGGGGCGCAGATCAGCAGAAACAGAGGCACAGCACGTCCAGCCAAATACATGAAAATCATTGCACACAAACTCGCCTCCCGCACGCTTCTGTATTGCTTTCGACAGGGTGGTGATGAAAGCAGTGTAGCAAAAAAACATCTGGTCGAATGCATATACAGTATTACCATATGGCTTTTCATTCATTAAATACGCAGTCGTTGTTGCACAATGCTTGGCCGTAGCATTAAAATGCCCAATATGACACCGCCCGTAATGTTGAGATAAGAACCGGCTGATCCATTTCGCCCTTAACCAAATACAGCAACGTGCAGTATGATTTGCACGGCAGTGTGGTGAGATGATTCAACTGATGTTAACAAATGAATTAATATAAGGTGTTGAGAAATATAAGGCAAAGTGTCGCATTTGTGTTCAGCGGTTAGAGTGGTGCAGCTGCAGTTCGTCTCGATGGTTCAGCTGCTCTAACAATGCAACGAAATGCTTAAACAGCTTTCGTTTGACGCTTTCTATCCCACCCAGGATGAAGCAAATAAGGCGATGACAAGCAATAATTCTCAGGAAAACAAATAAAGTTGCTCTGTGCTTATTGAATCGATTATCTGCTGCGAGTGTCTTCACGAAGGATTTATAAGTTTTGTCTGAGACAACTTCAGCATCACTAATCAGGTGCAAAAGTATTCAGTGCAAATATGTTATTAGTTTGTGTTATTGCAAGTTAAATCAAACCAAGCTCAACTTACAGACTAATGACAATAACACTTCAAAATCACTACCATATTCAAGCACTAGTAACTAATCACCTAGTGTTTTTAGAATTCACATTATATAACCTATAAAGTCCCAAACATGGCAACACTTTAATCTAGGACAAAGTGATTGCATGTTGATGAAGTGGTGTTCAGGGCCCTAGAAAACTTCTATAGTTGTCAACAGTCCGTCTGTCAGCCTGATTTTTCGTCTCATTTGACTGAAAATAGTTGATTAATACAATCTAAATTATCCATTTGGGTGAACAAATTGCTCAACATGACGTCCACTCTTCTTGATTTTTGCAACTTCAGTAAACAGCGGGAGGAAGGTGCATATTAAAACCTGATCAATGTGACGCATTGCCCTTGTTCACGTGAGAAGTGAAGCAGACTGTAGGCTGATGTCTTCCCATTTGCTCGAAAGAAATAAACCCAATAATGCTGACATGCTACAAATGCAGAACTGCACCCTGAATATCAGTTTTAATCCCAAGTACATCCCAGACAAATTTCAGCAATAATCCCACCAAGACCAATGAGCCATACTCCAATGAATACCAGCCCAAAAAGCGTTGGCAATTTACAACAAAGAGGATCTGAGGTCATTTTCTATCTGTGTTTAGTATTCAGAATGCGAGCATAAGAGTCTATCAAATTCTCTGGAGCAAAGTTAGATGAACACCACAAGCATTGCAGCAGCAGTCCTACAGTCCATTTTATTCTCCCTGTGAAAGGAAGGATTGCCTGTTGAAACCCACTTCATTCTCCCTGTGGATACCCTTGTTATTCACTCAGTCAATTAAATTGTCTAAATAGCACATGTTTGGCCAACCAAGTGCCTTTTTATAAAGACAGAGACCTCAACAAGGACAGATTTGGTCCACAAGATGAAACGTGTGATTACGCGATGACAAAACGCTGTAAATATACAGGACAGACAAGGATTCCTCATTAACAACCTGCCAATTGGCCCAGACAGCTGGGTAGATGCACATTCATTGTTACGGCTATGAATTCATTAACTGTTATTTCAACTGCTGCACAACACCAGAATCACAGCAATCAGGAAAAACAAGACCTTTGTCTTTTATAGGGCTGAAAGTGTAATCTCAATATCATGGCTTTCCCTGCTGATAACACAATGCGCCCTGCTGCATTCCCTGCAAATGATAAAAACCATAATGATAAGCTATCATCTGTGCACAGTGGGTAACTAACCTACGCATATGGGGACATTCATTTACAGCATTACTGGAATAGCGTGTGTGTAAAGGTGGTTTAGGCTGAGCCATATTGTTTCTGGCTGTCTTTTTTCCCCACAGTAAGATAACTGAATTCACTGCACTGTTATGAGCTAAAGTATTTTTCAACTATAAAGTAGGCAAACCGTTCCAACAAAGCAATGGAATAGTATCATCTCAGGGAGGAAAGCAAGCACTAATTCTTAGATAAGACAAGAAGAGTGTCACTCACTGTGAACAGCAAATACCTGAGAGACTGAACTGGAAGCTATTATTGATATGAGACACTGTCTCTGTCCTCTGGCAAAGGAGGAGCGATCTTTCACAACTCAACCATCTTTTATTACGCATTTGCACTGGACTCTAAGGGAGCAGTGCTCCAGGCTGCATTACTGCTATTTGATGCAGCGAATCCTTTCTTGGAGGATTTAAAACAGATTTTTGTGATATGAAATAACTCACCTGGTGGCATGTTATGAGCAGGGCAGACCAGACAAATATGCCTGTCAGGGCCTGGGCAGCAATTGTGCTTAGAAACATCTGGTGCTGTACGATTGACCCGTTGCTTGTTCGAATGATGGTTATATTGGAGACGCCTGACTGGTCTGGAAGAATTGGTGCGGCCAGGTGAAGAACAGAATCAGTGCTGGACGCTGAATCTGTGTCTTCCAATGAACTGTTCATCTGGAAATACAATAAAAGTCAGTGTAGCGCTTAAAATCTAATATTTTCCCCTGTATGACAGGGAATTAAGATTCAATAACTCAAATCTCATATGCACAAGCAGCTGTCTTGTACAAGAATAGGCTGGGTTAGCTGTCACATATTCAGCAGTAGTTCAGTGAATAAATATTGAACTATTATTGAAAATAATAGTAAGTAACACAGGCTGTAAAGAATTACATAACATGAAACTAAAATTAGAGCCAGTAAAGCCCTTTTAAGTCCACAATCCCTTCACACATATGGATAAAAAACAAAACTTGAGGTTTTAATTTTGTTATAATATTGCAATAAATGTATCCTCTATGTATACGTGACATGTTGTCCTACAAATGGTCAAATGTTCTTAAGCCCCTGATTTACATGTAAACAACAAGCAGCAGCTCACCTTATCCTGGGGAAGGTGCTTTGTCCACCCCAGGTTCTAAATGCCGAAAATTCAGCCCAGGCGAACAAAAATAAACCGAAATTACAAACTAAACATGAGGAGAAGTAGGCAGGTTTACAGCCATTTATAAAGCGCCCGTCAACACCATTAACGCAGTGCTCAGTGGCCGAATACTTCCGCGGTTGTTTGACGCAGGTTATTTTCCGAGGTCGAAGTCCACACAAGTCAATCAGCAGCTGAGCCAAACTACACTTTTGGCAAAACTCTTAGAATATCTCAGTGAGTTTATAATCTCCGCTTCGGTCAGAATCTGTGAGAAAAACAGATTTCTTTCTGTGTAAACGACGTGGATTCCAGTTTGTCCTCGAGCGATGACTGAGCGCAGCAGAGATAAAACAGGTTGAGCACAGGTGAAGCGGTCACGTGAGCACAACTCGCCGGATGGAAGGCGTCGTGACGTCACCCTCATTGGACTGATTATTACTGCACTGTTTGTTTTAATGGCAACCACTCTGTGTATACTATTTCAAACATGTTAGATAGATAGATACTTTATTCATCCCGAGGGAAATTCAGGTAAATGTTGTAAATCATGTTTAAGTTTTGGTGTGCTCTCCTTCCCTCTGCTCTCTCTAGTGTACATTGACTTTAATTCCGATGTATGTTGTTATATGTGAGTTATTTCTTTATGTTGAGCTGTTGTCCCATGATTTTACTCAACTGTAATTCATCTCTTGTGTCTGATTTTCTTATTATTCTAGTTCAATCAAGTTCTAAAAAAAGACAGATATAAAGATACACTATATATCAGATTTACTGTACAATGCCTCTGTCAATATTATTTAGTAATGCTGTTTTACTTCTGTGAGCTTCACAGTATACTGAAATAATAAATTTAACTGACTTGCACTGAAACTGCCTTTATTCCAAATGGGCGACCTTTATTTCATCTTCAACCATGACTTCATCTTGAAGGACCACAAAGGATTGCTTTGTATTTACAACAGCATAAGAATTGAAAAGGAAAAAAAAAAAAGATTAACACATAACAATATAACTTATTCAACTTGTACTTTTGTTTTGAAAATTAAGATGTAAAAAAGTATTAAGGAAAATACAAATTACTTTCTTTGGTGTCAGTATAGTCACAGCATGTTTGCTTGTCTGGAACACACAGCCTTTCAACAGGGATATTCACTGTATTTAAAATAGGAAATATAAATTCTCTTTTTTGACTTTATTTGTAATGATTAAGTGGTGAGCACCCCAGCAAACAAGGAATATCCTCTGTAGGTGAAGTATTTCAAATGATAGTGTCAGATGGATTGATAGACTAGAGGCCTTCCAGTTTAAAATCATCACCTACCCCAAATATAAAACTCAAAATGTTATGTTATATGACAGTATATTAATTAGACTGCTCACAAATACACATTCAATCTAATATTTTTAGTGCATTTAAGGTGCAGATAGTCTGAGCAGTTTGCCAGTCAATGCCAGCCTTGATTAGCCAACAGTCAGAAAAATCTGAATGCAGTTTTACAATTTGGTGGGAATTTCTGGCATGCTTATATTTCACGACTGACCACTTCAAGGTGTTGCAGAAACCTATTGTTCACAACTTCTCCATTATGAAACTGATTCCATGCATTTTAAAACACAAAAAGTACAGTAAAAATTACAAAAAAAGCAGAATGCGGTAACTCAGCATGTTTACAATCCAGCAAAAATAATGTCCGACTGTTACAAGCTGTCTCTTCAGGTACTCAGTCCACATTTCTTTAGTTTTGAGCCCTTTGGCCTGCAGATGAAATTAGCTTGACAATAAATAAAACACTGTTTACCAGAATAACATGGCTGACATTCTCAACAATCAAGACTCGTGTATAAGAATTTGGGATCATATTGGCTTATAGCTTCAGGGCGTCTTTATTGGTATTTACATCAGTGGCATTTCGAAAAGTGTAAAACGTTTTCAAGTACAGCTTCAAAAGAAACAACACGTGAAAAGCATCATTGTCAAACAGGAGGGTTTGCATTCCATCAAGCATTCGGGCTTCTTGTCCGCCATCAAGTAATTTTGCAATTCTGGCCACTGATCTGCTACCAGACCTGACAACTTTTGATGATCTCTTTCATGTGTTTTATTGAGTCTAGGGAAGAGTCCTTGAGTGCCAGGCCCAGTAACACAGGCCTGTTTCCGGCTTCTTTTGACACAAACGTTGCCAGGTTTTTGGCACAGACGTGTGTCAGAGGCTGAAAACAGAAACACGAACAAAGAAAGTAAATTATTGCATGCAGAATGACTGCAATGTCAGCAGAGAACGAATGTAGATAATGGATAACTATGATAAAACTCTATAAAAAGTGGTTTCTCAAGGTAGACTGCCTTTGTCTTATATGACAGATTCTGTTTTAATGAAATCTCTGATGCGTTGTATTAAGTTTTCTGAGTACTGTGCAATCTTGACTGTGAGAGAGAGATGAACACAAGGACAACGACATAGTGCTTATACAAAGTGCAGTACTCAATCATTGTTTTAGTCTTAGGGATTAAACAGAACGGCTCCAATAATCACACATCAGCACAGCATGTCTTGTCAAGTGCGAAAGCAAACATTTTAAAGCATTTCTCTTATGATGATCCATACCTACGCCAACCGTATGCCAATCTGAGAATCACACAGGGAGAAGAAATAGGTGCCATTTTACTAATTAAACACATCAAATTTGGTCAAGTCTATCACAGCAGACCAGGGAATAGCGTGAAATCCCACCCGGTGTCCTGTGAAATATTTTTCGGAACCATTTCAGCCAGCCTACCTCGTCTTTTCCCAGCAGCACTTTGGTGGAGAACATCGGGGTGCTGATATCATTGGATCTGGAGTCAGGTGTGACGGATAACAACGTTCCAAGTTTGCCATACTGAGTGAGAACCACAAATATGTAATTGCTGAATTCTGTACAGACGACCTGTGTTGGAATTCCATTGATTTCTTTCTCCGTCTGCCTGGATCGGATGATGGGCTCAGCTGTAGGCATCCTGATGATTCTAAAGGGAAGAAAATGTAGGTAAAGGTAAATGAGGATTACTTGATAAGAAAAATAAAAGCAGACAGAGACATATTTGCTGTTTCAAGACTAATGACACCACACATTTACCATTGGGGTTAGTTTCCTGCGATCACAACTTTGATTGAGTTAATACTCCAATGTCTGACATTACCAGAGGGATAACAAAACAGCTGCCGTACCATTCAGGGACCTAATTTTCAATTTGAAAGGGCACACTTCTGATGCATTTTCAGAACACTATTTACAGCTGAAACGCCATTTGTAGACACACACACACAGACCGGCTGCAATAAACTGCACAAATCGAAAAACCAATACAATATTGTCAGAGCTCTGGGTTTTAATAACTGGCTGGATGCTTCGGCTCAGAAATTGCTGAGGAAATTGCCTTCTTTAAGACAACACAGCTCACTCTGTTGCCGTCAGTTAGCTGGTGTTTATCACCGTCCAGTGAGTGGAAAGATGATGACGCCTGTAGATTCAGCTAGTTTTCTAGATTCTTGGGTTAAATCAACTTTATCACAGTGGGTGACTTCAATGTAGCAGCCAGGGGTCATCTTTTGCGTCTTCCATTCATTTAGAGAGAACTAAGGCCATTCATTTTGGACCTCTCTTTTAGGCCAATTTCCTAACAAGCTACGAAAGTCAACCTTAGTAACTGTAAAAGTATCTAGGATGCGACTTAGATAATTAACTTGCAGAATAAAGCCATGGCACATATGGTGTTGAACAACATTGGAGATCATCAAAACAGAAGCGGAACCATTTACCACCTGTTACTTTACTGCCATTTCAACTATGCTGCCACCTTGTGGTAAATCAGCTATACATAACTAATCAAAAGTCCAGACTATGTAGAAAATGACCTCCCAGCTTACACCTGGACTAGGCACATTTTCAAAGTCTCAATTTTCTTAAAATGATTATGCAAATAAGTGTTAGACCCAAAATAAAAACTGTATATGAATGAACAAAATAATAAATAATAATAAAATAATCAATGATGCATCACCCTGGTATTTTTCCATCATCCAAAATAATCAAAGGAGCAATTTGTATAAAGATATATATCTGTATTGTATCTAAAATCCAAACACAATTACACAATTTAACATAAGACTTAATAGCTTAATGGTGAAAACACAACTTTGCATAAAGCTTTCCAGCAGCTCTTAACTACAATACAGCAGTGAATCATAATGGTTTCTTTTAGGTCTTTTAACTTGCATTGTCTGAGCTGAAACTCACACACTCCCTCTCTCTCTCCTCTCACACACACTCCCTCTCTCTCTGTGTGTCTCTCTAGCTATCTTACAAAATTAGACTGCTGGAAATTTCTCCGCCAGTAAATAACAAAGCCATCTTCCATTGCTTAAAAACAGAAACCACGTGTGTAGTAAAAAAGCCAACACTGACTTGGACAAATAATTTTTTCCTTTATAAAGAAGCCAGACATAAAACTTATCAAGTAAAATTAAAATTCTTATCACACCACAAACCAGACAGAAGCTCCCATTATAAGTGATGCTCCTCGTTACCGGAAGAAAGACGTACTAGCTAGCATCTGCTGTTAGCTTCAGCTTTACAAAACAGTAACTGCACCACAAATAAACACAGCGTTTACAGCGTCTGTGGGTCGATGAAATCCTCACCTCGCGTCTTCGTGTGTGCGCGGTACAAACGAGGCTCTGCACGAAGATAAAAAACACTTTCAGCAACTTCTGTTCCGCTCTGTCATTCACTCTGCAAAAGAGACGTACCGCAGTCTCCTGCGCATGCGCCGAGCGACCCTTCTGCGTGATGACGTCGGTGTTTGTGTTAGGGTTAAATTAAATTTGAAGATATGAACCCTCATGGTTTTACAGTTTCAGTTTCACCACCACCAACGACAAAAATGAACAAAACAAAGTACAATATCAAAGTTACAGTATTACACTATAAAATTACTGCCGTAAAAGTGCAGGCACTAGGTTGCAAAAATGTAAAAAGTTAAGGAACAGAAGTATTATCAAAATTTAGTCATTTGTAAAAGTAGTCATTATGAAGAATGGCCCTTTCAGAGTGTAATTATTGAATTGATTTTGATGATTGACAAATGTTTCGATGATTTAACATAACACATAAACACTTCATAATCCACAGAAATTTTTATATTTTATGAGATCATCATATGTTTTGAGGGGAAAACCACGGGCAGTACCAAGCGGTAGTTGATGGTATTAAATCCTTGGTTGTATTTTCTGTTCTTGTCTAAAATTCCAATAAATATTAAATGTTCCAGCATTTTTCACGATGCTTGATTATAGTAATTCTGTGAGTCAAGTGCACAGAACCAACTGTGAGGATGATTTGTTGCACTAATATGAGAGTCTGTACTAAGTTTTGTAAAGTTTTATCAAGTGTGTTTTTCCCCCGTTGGCCATTCCTTTCAATCCATATTAATGATAAACACAGACAACTCTTCCGAAGCAAGAGACCATAAGCAGGGCTAGTTTAATTAACTGCCAGTGCAGCTTCAATTTTTGAATAGACTCTTTGCTAACTGCAAGAGACGTGGAAAAAAAAATGTGGTAGAAAATTACAAGATCCGTGCTCCTGTATATCAGGTTACTATTTTCTCACAGAATCTGTTTCACCTATCCTGTTACTCTAAGAACCTGCATAGTTCATGTTGTTACTTTATCTTGTTATATCATGTGGCCTGTTCCTCTCTGCCTTTTCTGTAAGAATGTCGTAAACAGCCTCTGTAACTTCATCTTCTCTTCTCCATGTTCCCTTTGACTGACACAGTTTCTCATTGGAACGTATCCATCAAGGGAAAACGAAGAATACTGTAGGTGGGACAATAGTAATTATGAGATGTTTTAATCAATTACATCTGCCAAGGAGGTTATATTTTCATTTGTGTCTGTCTGTTTGTTTGCTTGTTTGTTAACAGGGTTACTCAAAAACATATAAACCAACAGACAAACCTTAGTGGAAGGGTGGGGCATGGCCCAGGTAAGAACCCATTTTGGTGCTGATCTGGATCCAAGGATGGATAGTGAGTGCCCTCCTAGTTTTGAACCTGAAATGAAAACCAACAACATTCATATTTAGGCTTATGGGAAACTGTTAGTTGTCAAAAATGAATGAAAAATGTAAAGTGTATTGAATAACTACTGTATATACAATAGAAGAATAGTTACCTCTTGCAAGTAAAGACTTTTGTATTTTGTCTACAGTTTAAGACTGGTCAAAGGAGAGATGAACAGTTGGAGAATGTTCAATGTTACCAAAAGTGCTCGCTCTACTCTTTTTTTTCAGGCGGATGTGAGGATCTACTGATGTCTGTGAGAGCTGCATCAGGCTGATCCATATGAGCACAACACGTTTGCAATGTCAAATAGATACAGGCTCAGCTGCATTGTTATGCACTCTGAGTAGGCAGCAGCAGGTATGAAATTAGTTGGACCGCTCCCTTTTCCTCTCTGGCTGACCATCTGTGTCTTTCTCTGATCATTTTCATAAAAAATTGCAATGCAAATATCAACACAGAATATTTCAGCATTAATGTCTGAAATTATTTGTATCTGTTGATTTTTTTTTTACAAGTGAGAAACGATCTCCATTGCCTGAATAGAGAGATCAGAGTTTGTAGAGTCGTATTGTTATAGCAGTGCAGCTGGAGTGGGGAAATGGAGACTCTTTGACAGTCTAATATTACAAGTGGATATGGATACTTTTTGTGATAACGTGTCTTTAATAGTAACACCAATGGTATAAAAGTTCAGGCTTTGGTGATAATAGAAGGATAACGTCCCATTCATCGCTAAGAAAGCAGTCTCTGACTATTCCATCACTGTGTGTCAGCTTTCAGGCTGGAGGTCTGTCGTTCTTGATGTGGTGAGATAAGAATGCTGTCGAAAATTTCTAACACAAGCATCGCTTCACATCTTTCAGGCTTTATGTATAACACAGAAATTGTCTATATCTGACAGGAGGAGGAGAGAAAAACAATAATATCAACTATCAATATCTGAATTTAGACCATAGTCTTGTATGCTTTTAATACATGACTATGACATATCTGACAGATTGTATTCGTACTTGTATACTATTTGGAATACAGGTTACTGGTACTATTAACTTCCACATCCATGCTCAGAAATGACAATGTTTCCCCAATGTAAATGTGTAATTGTGCCACATTTCTAATTAAAATGTCTGCATGGTCATCATTATTTCAATCAACAACAGGTGTCATAGTTATGCTCAAAATGTTTGCATGTTGTGAAGCTGTTTTAATATATTGTATACTGTCTGCTTTGTAACCCACACTCCATATTGAGATTTTTCTTATTACTGAAGCCACACTTTCACAGAGTGTTGATCTAGTGGGCTTTGGAGAGGTTTTATGGTGGAAAATAGCATTAAGGCAGTTTGCATTGATGTCTACTTTCAAACTATTACTAAATGAATGCAACATCTTTCTCTTTTACTAACACCTTCCGTTGCATAATGAATTTGTATGTGCATATATCTCCCAAGGCCCAACAGTCCTTTGATTGGTCTGTTCAGATATGAAGCCATATTATAATTACCTTGAATTCAGTTGTGTAGAAAATATTTGTCTTGCAACTTCAATGTACAGTGTTATATATACTGTATGGCATAGACATGATCATCTTCTTGATCTAGAACTGTAACCATTGCAAATATGTCAAAATCATTTGATAATGCAGAATCGGCATCATCACAGCTACACAGTGGTGTTAGTATGTTTCTAGCCTTATTTGTTAACATACAGCAACACCATAAATGTGACACATTGAACTTGAACAACACTGAACCTGTTGTTCATATCGTTACAGAATACACATGCATTAATTTCGTCCATTAAGACTGGTGTCTTAGTTTTTGAGAAATAGCCCAACTTTTCGATAAAATCCCTATCTTGCCATGTTATCCGAATCGCAATCCGATCAAAATCTAATTTGTTCTTTCTGGACCCAAGTCAAACCATTCTACAAAATTTAATTTAAATCAGTGAGTTACTTTTTAAGATATTCTGCTAACAAACAGCCAAACACAAATGAAAACACAGAGTTTATGCTGAAGAAATAACGGTGCTCAGGATTTCTTAACAAACACGCCCCATACAAATCTCTGACAAGTCAACCTCTTCTCTTCTCTCTCTCTCTCTCTCTCTCCCTGCCTCTCTCCACAACACAAACACTTTCCGTGAATGTGATGCTCCCGTCTCCCCTGTTAGTAAAACGAGAACATTTTATTCATTGAATGAGCCTCCCAAAGTTGAACCTTAACATTCACAATTGCTCCATGTGTTTGCCACATCAAGTCTCTTATAAACAGTTTGAATAAATTGAACGCAGATTTATTTATTTATGCCATTCGAGTAAAAATATCAAGTCATCTGTGATATCAGTGAAAGTGAAACATTTTCCTTACATCTGCTTTGAAAGTTCATCAGAAAGTTGAACAGTGGCAACAAGGGACATCTTCACTGTATTGCAGTCATAAATTCTCTCTCTCTCTCTCTCTCTCTCTCTCACAC
>OMOW01067209.1:7290-21864 GCA_900312555.1 Lamprogrammus exutus
TTCCGATCTAAATGTTTTGAGTTTAAATTAGTAATCTCACACTGAGCTTTCTACAAAATTAAACTCAAAACATTTAGAGGAACATTTAGTTTGAAATTATGACATTTGCTAACATTTACAGTTTCTCTTGACATAAGAAAATTGAATTAGTTGTCTTACCATGTTGTATCTGCTCTACCACTTTATAAGCACATTGTTTATTTTACAACTACATTTTTTATTTTTCAGTCAGAAAAAAACTGTACTACTGTATTATATTATCACAAACAGGTTTTTAAAACAAAACACAAGAATAACATCATAGATATTGTGTTAGTATATAAACAGACAATATAAATGGAAAGGTCAAATAAAAACAATGCACACTCAACATGGGAAAAGCCACAAATCCAGAACATAAAAAGCCTGAACAAGGAACACACAACTTCCCCTGCAGCCCTCCCTTCCCGTGTCTAGCCTACAGATAGAAAAGGGAGTGCACAGCAGAGCAGACAGCACATTGAAAGTCCACTGAGTTTAGGTTGTATTTCCATCATGTTGACCAACTTAAACATGCTTGGCCACGTTCTAGAATCTGGCTTACACTTTGCAGGCGCATGGCAAGAAAGACAGACCAAACATGGCCAAATCCTGCTTTGATGCCCCTCAGGGCTGCACTGAGGCGCTCAAATGGGAGAATTTTAAATATTTCAACGTACCATTGCTGAATAGTCAGAAGTTTCTTACCAGTCCACTTAAGTAAGATATATTTGCATGCAATGAACAGCTTTTTCTCAGCCACCTCCATGAGGAAAAAAACATGGATCTTTATTTATGGTACAATCCGACATTAACATCTTATTTCTTTTTCATTTCGTCCCAAAAGTGTGATGTGAAGGGGCAGAACAAAAACAAACTATATGCAAACGTATCCTGTAGAGATAACCTTTCACACTGTTTATTTAAATGCAAGAATGTCTAGAATCCATGCCTGCATCCTGTCGCACACATGGGGACACTTGAACAGTAATCTACATTTGTAAGCAGACGCAATGATAAATCCTGTAGAGTAATTATGCTTCTTATGTCCACTTTCGATGAAAAAAATTTATTTAAGTGACTACGCAGCTTTTAGAAGCGACATGTATGCCTACCAAGGATGGCACGAAGGTGACCCTCGAGGGTCTGCAGGATGACGCTCTTGATCTCCACTACAGACTTCCCCAGGAACTGTTCACAGGCGTAACCCAGAAGCTCATTTTCTGTCATCACCTTCACCTGGTGTGAACAAAGAGAGTCAGCTGTACACACATCCACACACACAGCTACAACAAAAGCAGGAACACATGGGTGTGCACACATGAAAACTTGACTTGTATTACTTACTTGGTGCCATCTAACAATCATTTTCTTTTAGATAATAAACATAACATTTTTTAACTACATTAAATTACACTTTTACATCACCAAGAATTCTTAACAGCTACAAGTTAATTAGAAAGCAAATGTCAAATATTACAAGTTCTATTGCAATGCAATGGATCCATGTATGCAAATCTCAGTTGGGCAATGGTCTTCACTGCAGACGTTTTTGCTGCACTTTGCACTAACAAGAACATGGCCCTCCCATCAAAAAGTACTGAGTGCTGTGTTTGATGGCACTGCTGCCAGGACTTGAGCCTGGGTCTCTGCAGTAGTCAGCTAGTTTCCTGTGTAACACATGAGGGCCATGCTGGGCCGTCACTGGGTGGCAAACTTTCTTTGCATACACTTTTTACAAAGTCACCATTGCTTTGCAATTATGCTTTATGCCTTGCTGTGTACTAATGAATCAAACATTTAGTAATGTTGTGTTTTGGCAAAAACTATAACACGCACATGCACTGTGCTGGAGAATGTGACCCCTTGTTAACACAGACAAGAGGACTGTCAACACAACTCACAGCAACAGTCTGGGGGTGTACCACAGATACAGGAGATAAAGGGCAGCATAAACACTCACTCACACACACACTGGGAGCTGACCACTGTAACTGTGGTTGTGTATACAGTCACCTTGACTGTTAAACAAGGGTTTAGAAAATGTTGTCCAGTGACATATAGCACACTGTGAATGGCCCAAAAAACAACTACAAACACACCAAATCCTGATGATATGTCAGTACATGCTTGCTACGCATGTGCAGCAAAGTGACATTTTAGGATTGTGGGTTTGTGTTGTCTCGTGCTGTAGACTTTATGGTCAAATTGTATGAGTTTACAGAAAACACAGCAGCATCACTCAATCTAATGTGTGGGTCTCACTTGAAACCTTAGTCAATAATCCAACATTACAGCCTTTATTTCTGTGAACAGTGTCAGAACACACCCACATACATTTGTCTTCAGAACGTTTTTCCATTTTTTGTGTTGTACCAATTTATATTCACATGCATATTTAAACACAAGGATTTATTTTCCAGCTGCCAATTAAATTCACTATTAAATAAATCCTATTACATATTACAATTAAGGATTACATGGGATGAGAACCAATATTTAAGATGGGTGCATAGTATTGCAGTGCCAATCACAATTTTAAACCCCACTATAAGTTACTATTAAACATTTCTAATTTCATGGCATTAATCAGGAAAAACAAGTCAGGGAGACTATTAAAATGAAATAAAAGGCCTGAATTAGACGTGACGCACACTGGGGCAGTCAGTTCCAGTTGTAAGGGTCACTTATACAGTAAAATAAATCAAAACGTTCTGGAGGACAGAGGGTTGGGTCACATTTTACTCCACTGGAGCTGTAAGAAAAGAGAGAGTGAGCTGGGTCCTTAGGCGAGAGGTCTGCACATGGTTTAGTTTTGCAACATGCACTCATACCAGTAATGAGAACAACATGATGTCAGGGAAGGTGGACGTCATTCCAAGGAAACATGTCTGAAAACAAAAAGGCTGCAAGCCAGCCACACAGCCACATAGCAGGGTAGCTCAAACAGACAGCAGGGGGCGCCGTGCTGTGGCTGGGCTGGTATGAAGATTGGCATGCAATGGTTATCTCAGCCTGTAAATCCAACCTCCTTCCTCTGCATCACACCGCCCCTCCCGCTTGCACCCTCCAAACCCACAGCTCCTTCATGCTACACAACTGCTAACATAAAAGAAAAACACAAGGACAGGAAACGTGACAGGGGAACAATGGCTTCCAAATTTCCTGATGAGTACTTCCCCCAGCCCATGCTTTTCCTCAGAGTAATGTATCTGTCTTGACATCTAGGCATTGTGATTTTTTTATTTCCAACTAATCAGCAGCTTATCAAAGCAGTCACATGGCAGGATGTGAGAAAGAATGGAACGCTGCGTTTTATATCCAATTGGCATAGTAAAGGTAAAAATGTCCTCCACTTATATTCTGCAAAGGTTTCCTTTCTATAAATTCTAGGGGACGTCTCTCTGTGAGTGAATATGTGTCTTTAGTTTTAAAGAGGACACATACTCCTGTTGCTATGGGACACTGCACAATGGCTTTGGCTTAGGTTGGACCAATCAGAGGGTGGCATGTTGAGCCTTTCTGTGAAGTGAACTGTGTGAAAGTGAGGGCTTGTTCAGCTCCAGACAGTGGGCTCATTGTTAGCATGCATGATGGAAACACAGAGGAGAGGAACATTGGCATGGCTGTGGCCAAAAGACAGAAGTGACACCGAAGTAGCTTGTTTCAAACAACAAAAGACGTTCTGGCACAGTGACGAAGAAGGAAATGCAGCGGTAGGATATCACTAGACAAATTGAAATGCAGAAAATACAGGTGTATGATGGCACAACCTCTGAGACTGAGTGAAAATCCACCATAAAAGAAGATTTCACAATTATCATTGTGAACTTCCTACATGTCTGCTCTCAGCTACAGTCAAGACTGCTGTGACTAAAAACCTGTTGGCAAATTGTCTTTGATTCATATTAAAAGGGGAAATGTTTTCTTAACCCTTTACAATCCACATTTACACTAACTTGCATTACTTTTAAGAATATGAACCTCTTAGTAATGGCTCTCTGCCATTATTATAATTATTATCGTCTTTGCCAAGGAGGTTATGTTTTCGGTCGTGTTTGTCTGTCACAGCATGTCAAAACGTTATTGATGGATTTCAATTTAACTTGGTGGGCTGGTTGGACATGATCCATGGACGAACCCATTACATTTTAGTACTGGTCAGCCTGATGGTGGATAAAAGCATCTGCCAAATGACTAAATGTATGTAAATGTACCAACATTTTATATGTTAATTGTCTGAACTGAGTTGGACATAAGTCTCATCTTTGTTTTTTGATATTCCATAACATTTATAATTGAATGCCAAAGATGAGTGGGTGTGGCTCATTCTTCAAACGGTGCTGTATCTCATGAATGAATCAGTCTACTGTGACCAAATTTGGTGGCCATGTGCACTCACTACTTATGCAAAAAGTGAAACATCAATCGACCTTATGGTGGTGCTATGACAGCAACAGTTAAATGTTGTCAATAACTTTGGAACTGGACATGGCAGAATTCAGGTAGAATCAGTGGAGGGAGTGGGGGCTGATCATGTTCTCGTTAATAACTTGTTAATTTACACACTGAGAGACGGAGTCATAACTGGAGGATTACTCAGCCTTGGCGGGACTATGCGCTCTCTGAGTGCCTTCTAGTTATATAATGAATTATGTGAATTATGGTTCAAGGTGGATTTTCTCTTTTAAGGTACCCTGTGGATGGTTTCTTTGTAAACAATGAGTTTTATATTAAACTTTTCTCACCCAAATCCATTGTATCTTTAATACATTTCATACCTCATAATACATTTTATACCTCATAACACATTAGACATCAGCTTGCGGTCTTCTTTTGCTCTTTTACATTTCAACCACCAACGGTCCTTATGCATTACAGCCCTCTGCATTAGATCACGCCATGCTTGCAGCAAATACATATGTCCTCATGTTTTGGCGGATCGTGATACAAACAATACAGGGACCGCCTCATTAAAAACCTGCTCTGCAGTGCCACTAGTGGTCGAAAACTCTACAGGGTACCTTTAGAGAGTCATTCATCACTGAATCGCACAGGAGATACGGCAGCTGCTGCGCTGCACTCTAAAGGTTGACCAGAAGTGCAACATGCATGAAAGATTCAACCTATAGAGAGCAGTGCAGCAGCAGTTTTCTGCCCGTGCTGATTTTGTGTTGAATTACCCTTCAACAGCTCACAGTTGTTTACATAAAATAATTTTGTCACTGACCGGGATCAGAGAGACAAATTATAAAATAAACCACTGAGACGAAAACTAAAATGCACGTTGACTTTACACTGACCCATTGTACTCCCTCCAATACAACACAAAGGCTGATGTTTTACTTGACGTTCTATGCCTCTACATGAGGGTCAATCATTCTGACAACGTGTTTGACCCAATGTCCGTATGTACATTTACCTTTGAGTCTCAACCAAAAACATAAGTATATATCTTTACTTGAGCTCTACTTTGCTACTGCCAGAGGATGAAAACATATTAATCTCTGGATGAAATTGTACTAACTTCTATTTAAATGGCTACCAAAATAAGAAGTTAATTCCAATTCTTGCATTTAGTGTGAAATAACGTTCCAGAGAATAATTCACCCTCACATGTGTTAGGAGTCCCATGACCCCATGGGGTGTGGAGGGGGTAGAGGCAACTGGGTCTAGGGAGGTAGGAGGGGAGTTAGTAAAGTCTGAGCTGGCATTCCCAGTGGATTCTGAGAGGCATTCCCAGAAAAGTGTGGTGATTTACCTGAGCCACCCCAGTGACAGTAATAGCTACACCCTCCGCTGTCTCTACATCATCACACTTGGGCTGCAGGGTCATAATCTCAAGGGTTATCCTGTGAAGAATGTGGAAAAATATAAAATAAAAATTGGCATGTTTGGAGGAAAAGCAAATGAAGGCAGGGGCCAGAACACAAGGAAATAAAAAACGGAAACCATTCACCCAAGGACTCCAGTTCACTGACAACAGAAGAAAAACATGAAGGGCTTTTCCGAATGCAAGAGTATTCTGATTCAAATGTTTGTCCCAACTATTTGGAAATACAGCTTTAATCACAAAAACTGAAATTGTACTTTGCATTGGGTTCCACAAATCCTCTTTTTAGGTCATTCTTTAGCCTTCATTAGTGTCCCTGTTGCCAAATGTGAGTCAGAGTTAAGCTTTATGGTGAAGCTCAGATTAGTGACAGCCAACTCTCTCCCTTCCACTGCAGAAGAAAAAGGCCATTAAGATGGAAAAATGCAGACAGACAACATTGGCAAGTTAGTTGAAACATTCTCCTGTGTCCAGTCCCTGCTTGAGTTTCCTTTTTTTCTGTCTTTTACTGTGCATTACCTGAGCCACCCCTGTCACATCCAGGGGAACACCCTCCGAGGTTTCGATATTCTCACAGTGACAGAGGATGGTCATAACCTCCAGTGACATTCTACGCAGGCGGCGGGCAGGCAGGCGGGAATAGCAGAGGCAAAACAGTAAAGTTGGATAACAGCTGTTAGGAATGTCAGTAGCCAAAGTCAAGAAAGGTAGAGGGAAGAGGGAGAGGGTGAGAGACACAATGTGACCTCGTGTTTTGCCGTTTCTAGCTCTGAAGGTCATCTCATCTACGAGCTGCTGCTGGTGACACTTCTTACCATACAATACCACATCATCACAGCTACAATATGGCTCCGGCTTTCTCTGTGAGGCTTTAAACAAACTGTAACAAAGTGTTGACCGGATTCTTGATACCAGGGACCCTCTAAGATTACGTCTGCTTGGAGATTACACAGGAATGTCCAGCACAATCAATCATTTATTCTATACTTCAATACTGGTCTAGGTGTTTATCTGGGACGGTATCTCAGGGTGGATAAGACAATGATTCAGCTTCAAAGATGGAGACATGAGAGGCTGAGGGCAGGAAAATCAGAGAGAACAGGAGTCTGTCTGGTTAACAGCCCCGCCTCCCCTTTCTTTACAGGGGAATTGGATCAATGAGTCATAGGGCTGGACATTAACATGATTACTACATCACGAGTGGGAAGCCACACTGCCTCCCTTCTTTTATGATGCCGTCCTGCTTCTGGGGCTAATGCACACAAGGCTTTTAGCTAATGTGGCCGCTTTGCAGGAGAGGGCCAAGAGCATTTCTCCTGTTCTCATAATTCAAGAAAAACTGCACATGAACAAAATGCCAAAGAAAAAGAGTAAGGGTGGGATTCCTGGGACAGCTTTGCTCTTAAAAAAGGGTGACGTGAGGCGTAGCCATGCATCAAATGTATTTTCTTGTTGAATTCGACTTTTACGTTTCCTAGCAACTAAAAAGAGGAGCCCATAATGGGAAATTGGTAAAGGGAAACCAGAGAGGGACACATTGGGGCCGAGACAGGGTGAGATTGATGCCAGACAAAGCAAAGCAGGTTAGCAAAGTAGGTAAAGAGAGGCAAATATACAATAAATAATAACAGTAAAATCAGAGTTCTCCAGGAACAATTGCAGCTATTGCATGGCAGTTCATTATCATACATTCATTACCTTATCTTTCAGAGTTAATTCCACCAAATGTTTTTTGTTTGTTGCCGTCTATCTGTATAGATTAGTGTAACTTGCTGTTTTTTCCACGTTTGCCTGTTTCTCGAAAACTAAGACACTAATTTTAACTAACAATATTCAGGCAAGTTTATGATGTTGTTCCCAACTGGGTGGATTAAAATATTTTCTTGGTCAGGGGTCACATTTATGGCATCGCTTTACACTACCAATGGGACTAGAAACATGTAACTACCACCAATGTGTAGCTAGGATGATGATTCAGCTGCATAAACAGTTGACATATTTTCAACAGTTACAGATAAAGACTCAGAAAAAGGTGATATGCACCACTGTATAAAGAATTTGCATAAAAAATCTTTTTCTTACAAATCTGATTTCAAGGAAAATATTGTAATTTATATTGTCAAACAAGCAAAATCAGAGGACTGTTGGGTCGAGGAAGAGGTATACCCTCTCTGAGATCCTTCTAGTTGCTTCTTTAACAGCTAACTGTTTTGAAAATGTTTTTTGAGCAATTAAGGCTTCTAACTGAAAATATACCTTAAAAATAGAATTCATACAAGTTCCCATGATTTGGATCTGCGTAGTCCAGGTTTGTGAACACTGAGGAACGAAAAGGGCGTATCCAAAGCTGGTCACAAGGAGCCCTGTGCTCATAAAATGGAGGCACATTTGATTGTTTATAGTAGGCATAACATTGGAAAAAAGGTCAAACAAAAACACTGACAAAATCCATGTTACTGTCTCAGCTGCTTTGTGTCTGGATTAAGATCAGAGCACAGATGTTGTCATCTGATATCAAGGTTTGACAGAGAGACAACTACATAAAAACACAAATTGCACAAGCTTTTGGGGTTTAATTTCTGGTCTCAGTGGTTCATCGCAGAGTTCATTACACCACTGGGTTAACCGTTTTTTTTGTATAGTATTGTAAATATTATGATCCCTAACTTCCCCATGATGCACCATCTGTTTATCTTTCCAGTGCTGTCCTAGAGGCTGGCTCACCGAATGTGTAAAAAAGCAGGGGACACTGGCGGTGTTTCAAAATTTGCATGAATTCAATTCAGCCATGAAAAACTATATATGTATATATATACAGTTATATACAGTAAATACAGTTTTATATATTTATATATATATAATATAACTATATAAATATAACTGTATAAGGACAGAGAGAACTAATATTGTTGACTTAATGAAATGTACTTCTTCAGTGTATCAATAGGTCTCAGAAAGCCAGTTATTACTACCTAGACATGAAATTTAGACAAATTTGAAAACCTGGCTGAAAACGCCTACTAAAAGTTGTCTAACCTTGCCTTTAGAAATTGCAATGCTGCAAAATTAGTTTTTCCCTCATCAAACTATATGCTGATGATTCTGCAATACTTGTGGCTTTACCAGTAGTGGGGTTTGTCCTGAGGATGGCACTTAAAGAAAAGGCCCGAAGGTCATTAAAACAACAACATGCTGAGCAAATTTCATACTGTAAAGTTATGTGGTGTGCAAAAAAAGAATAGACAGAAAACTGCAAGTAAACATCTTGCTTTTCAGCACAACGCCATCTAAAGGTCTGTTCACACCGAGTCAGACACGAAAATGCAAAAAACGCATTATAAAATAATTTGCAGCAGTCCTGTTCACACCAAGTCAGGTGAAATTCCACAAGCAACTAGACAACTGTGGGTGAGATTGAGCCTCTAATTTCATGTGCTTGCACCCTGACAACAGCAGATCAAGCAGCAGAGTTTATTAATGTAGCTGAAACTGTGTGAATTCTTTGTTTTGTAGGCTAATTTGACAGAGCTGCAAAGCTATTCTGTGACACACGTGAGCGTGCGATGTCACACACACACAGCGGATCTGATAATAAAACAAACAATAAGCGTGTCAATGGCTGAAACAGTTCATGTGCTCATTCAAAGTTAAATGACTTGCGTGACAGGAGGAAACAGTTTGAACATTATGTCCTTCCTACTGTCACGTGGAGTGATTCATAGAGTCAATTTATTGGTTATAGTCAATCAATAATTCCTTTAATCATAGCCAGTCTGACAAACTGCTGTTGTGAAAGTTCCGGTGACTCATTAATTAATTCATGTCTTCAGGATGTGTGTTCTTAATCAAACCTTTCAGAGAAGCACGGCTGTGTTGAGTCAGCTGAACTCACCTCCACGTGTGCATTTGTTTGTATGATGTGACTGGAAGTCTAAATCTTACAGGATGGGTGTGGTTTTTACAACAACAAAAAAAAAAATCATTAAAAAAAATAAAAAAAATAAAAATGGAACCAGCTCTGATTTTTAAAATGATACAAAGGCGTCAGCACTGGTGTGAACTCAAATGAATGCATGTGTTCACTTCAAAAAAAAATTTCATTCAAAAAAATTCAGACTCGTTGTGAACAGGCCTTAAGACTGAACAGCTCAATAGGGCATTTAAGAGTTTTCTCTACTTGGTGGGTAGCGTGCAGCCTTGGGAGCCATATCAGACAGGTCTTACCTCTGGATGTCTGAAATGAGCCACCAGGCCCAGGCCCAGCCTCCCACCATATATGTCTTCTGATCTGACCCACAGCAGCCACCTGAGGAGCAACAAAAACAAACATGGAGATTAAACACTGTCGTTCGAATCAGATGGTCACAGACAAAAGACTGTTCAGCCATCAGAGCAAATCCTGACATTTGCTGGATATTCATGAATTAATAATTAGAATAAAAATACATCAGGTAGCACAACAGGTAGCACAACAGGTATCACCAGTTAGTAGCTGGATGAATGTTCTAAACGTGACATTTTTTGTTAGGAAACTATTCTTTATGAGTGCTGTTGGTTGTTGTTGATTTTGTTAAAACAAGGAAAGTGTACAGTTAAGAAAACCATTGACACATTAATGTGTTCTCGTAAATCTGCACTGCTCATCTTGTATGCAGAGTCGAATGGGATACATTAGGAACCATAAAATGTTGTTTTAAACACAAATCTGCACAGAGGTGTGTCAGACAGTGAGCCAGTAAGCATATTCTGCACACGGTGGTTGCAATGATCAGGAGCTGTTTGGAACGTCTGAAAATGTCACACCACTCCAACCACAGACCTAGAAAACCACAATGTTTTTCTCTCTGGGTTAACATTGGGAACTTTTTTCTCTCATGTGAGATCAAGAAGTGGGTCTTTGCCTTCCGGTGACACTTTCTTTCTCACGACTCTCTTTCTTACAGATTACTTGGTTATGATGCCGTTCTGTGTCACAAGACATCAATGTGTCATCCTCGACTGCGCTGTTGTGATTGCAACATTCTTAGTGTCAGACAGAGTGATGCTGCAAGGATGTTTATTTCCAAGGATGGAAAAAGCGGTGTCCTGACTGGCTCAAGCACTCTGCCAAATGGTTGAAATCGATAACATAAGAAATTACTTTGATGTGGGTATATTGTAGATCAGCAGTACAATATGGCTTACATATATGCAAAATCATTTGAAATTATGAAAATGGTGATTCTCACATGAGCTGCATAGTAATGTGTGGTGCAAATCTATCAAAAGTTTCAGAAATGTTATGTCATTACCTCTGCCAAGGAGGTTGTTGCTTTGCTAAGTAGTTAACATGATTACTAAAAGTTATAATCCAATTTTGCCAAAACTTGGTGGAAGGGTGGGACATGACCCAGGGAGAAATCCATTATGGAACAAATGGGGCACAAAACAAGCAACAACCACGAATGTGTAATTGAGATAATATAATGACAGAAGCAGAAATCATTCACAAATGTTTGCGTTGGCCTGTTTCCCCTTGGTGGAGGTGTACATTCTAATGCTATCGCTTTAGAAAACAGATTTGTACATTATGTTATCACAATATTATCACACCACCAAATAAAGGCAATAAAATATAATATTTATTACTGCCCAGTACTATTTGGTGGGTTCTACTAAGTAACTATAGTGAGTTCAGTCAGCATTTGTCACATTTATGAAATATGCAATAAAGTAAACGTGTAATAATCTGATTGAATTTGTCTAATTACATGGAGGACTTTAAAGTGTATAATGTTTTAAAATTAGTTTAAAATTAAATGCTTTGGTGATATGATCTTGTGTTTATCAGATTGTACTTGCTTTATTTATACACTAGTCAGACTCATGTGTGATCTAAACTGTTCTGATGGCATTTTTGCCAAAAAATAAAGCTGATGTGTAACTACTCCTGAAGGACATTACCAACCGAACACACAAAATTCACACAATGGTTTCCTTTTCCTGTATTGACACAAACAAAATGAAAAACATAACAGGAACAATTGATTTCAAAACTTTCACATGCTTTCCCCCAAAACGCCACTGTAGGAATTATGATTTACACTGAATGTAACCCCCCCCCCACATCTTTACAGTAAAGTTAGATTACTGCCTGTAGGACACACTTCACTGTCAGCAGTGTGATGGTTTAATCTCCAGTGTTTAGTGTGACATACCCAGCTGTCACACTTTAACTGACTGACCGATGACGGGGAGGAGCCAGACTATCTTTACTGACACATTCTCCCTAACCAACCAAAAATCACTCCCACATTTCAATCCAGCGCCAACACACACAGTGTTGTCTGTTTGTGGTGTGGAGTGACTGTGAATGTTTGAGGAACAAACTGAGTCAAAAGTCAAATCAGTCCTCGTGTCAGCTGACACTTCATTACAGTGTTGGGTGTGCAACTGAAAAACCAACAACAAAAGTATGTGCATTCCAAAGCAGAAACCCCACTCTAACAGTGTGATGTGATGTTTCTCATTTTTCACATTACTCAAATAAAGCACTTTCATGGTATGACTGAACAGGTTCCCCACATAAAAAAGCAGCATTCTACTAGGAAGGATGGAAAACAGAGAGGGCAGTGTAATGGAGCAATATTCTTCAGTTTGTGATAACCATGTCTAAGTAATACAGATCTGTGTTGGCACATTTCCCATTTTCCTGGCCAAAACAGCAGAAAGAAACACGCAATGAAAGTAATCGGTCCAGTTTCACTGGATAAATTAACTTTAATTTTCTGCTCCTCTACCATTAATACGCTGAACATTACAGCACTCAGGACCAGAGGATATGCTGTAAATTACATAATAAAAGAGATGTTTTAAATAGAGAATGTGGGTGGAACTGGCTTTTACCTTTAATCCCCACCCCCCCAACTTCTGCTAGATGTCATTGCCAACTTTACCAACAGGCTGGTGACTTATAGAAATGCTTTGAGCTGCACACCATTTTAGCTCCAGCCCCCTTTAGTCTACCACTGGCATAACTGAGATTCCTTACTGCAGTCACTCAGTGGCAGAGTGGGGGAGGGTTATGGGAATTGATGAGCATTTACACATGCTATAAAACCCCTGATATCAAATTTGGGTTTTCCCAATGCCGTGTTTGGTTCTTAAAGAAGCAATATTTAGTTTTTTGTAGTACACGCTTGTAGTACATTTTGTCTTCACGGTGTGCCAAATAGTGAAAGTCTTGGCAGGAAATCCAACCCCCTGAAAATAATGGCCGTTATTTCCACATTCAACATCCGCTTTCCTCTATCTGGTGACACTCTTCAAGTTTCTTTATAAAGGAAAATACCACAGCTGTTCCTCTTGTTTTTCTTCATTGACAATAAACAGACCAAATAGTTTCATCTACAAAACATGTTGGGAATGTTTTCTGTGTTGCACAACTATAACCACATTTATAAACTCAGGTAAGACTTTCATGATGAGGCAGAAGTCAGTGGTTTCTAAAGTTGCACCTGAAGGACACTAGGATTTTATGAAGGAGAAGGATGCAGCCAACAACACTAAAAACAAAACACCTTTCATTTTACTTTTATCTCATAACATATGAATTATGGCTGTGAGACAATGTAGAGTGAACGTTGAGATCAAAGATATGACGCTAAAATATTACCTCCAATCCATTATTAATGAGGATTAAAGAAATAGCAAATCCACAAATCAGATGGAAATGCGTAGGACAACACTTCTGGGTTTAAAAAAGAAAGAAAGGGGGGGGGTCTTGGGAGCCCTGAATGGGAAACATCAGTTGATATGACACAAACATATGGTATTGCAGTGAATTACAAGCTAGAGGGAACACAAACAGTATTAGAACCCAATCCAGAACGGTTTGTGTAACAACATTATCATTTGAGAAATGGAATGTAGGGTTAACATTATAGCTCATTCCAATAAATCATCATGCCTCAATTCCTTTATTTTGAGGCATTTAATCACACTAAAATACATCATACAGACAGTTTTGCACAGTGTCGACCAAAATTCACATAAAACAAGAACAGATGTGGATCTTAAGCCAATTAAAACCACATTTCCCTTTGGTTGTGGGGTTGGAACTGTCATGTTGCCATAAACATTCGTCAAGTCCGTAGGGCTCGTCAAAATACGGGCATTCGCGTAACGCTAATTTTGAGACGCTCACATTCACCACAACATACAAACATTCACGGCGACAAGTCACATTAATGTTAAAATCGTGTTTTATAGAATATACATCTTCTTATGTAGTAGCACTCCACTGTGATTAACAAGCCAGGCAGGAGCCAAAATGGAAAAGCATGTCGTCAACCAAATGTTAGCCTACCTGAAACTACAAGAGCCTCGTTTGGTCCAACGGTGTGACAATTCCCCATTTTACCGACGAAAAAAACGCGTTTCCAAACCTACACGACGCATATAAAACAAACTCGACTTAAAGGCCCTCTCACGCCCTTTTTCCTATCAACTCTCACTGTAATTTCCTTCACTGCAATCGTGTGTGTGAGACCCGCCCGTCAGTGCTCCGTTTTTTCAAAATGGAGATTTGTATCAAGACAACGCATGAAGCTCGCCTTGATGCAGTGTATAAGTTCCGTTTTGTCTTTCAAAATAAAATCACCACTCAGAACTGTGTGTTTCTAGCTTGAGTGATAGTCCCACTTTTATTTTGTAGGTGAAATCACCCTACTTTCGTTCGTATT